>RJWM01020484.1:0-37087 GCA_004363535.1 Dasyprocta punctata
GGCTAAATTGATGGCAACTAAGGTACATATAGCAACTAAACACTAGTATTGTTTTGTAGATTTTGCAGGCCTCTGATCAGCACCCTCAATGTCTCTTTGCATTACCACGATGGGCAATGTTGCAAATATGGGGGACTCCCTTCTTTGTTGTCTTCGAGGACTAATGTGGTCCTCATCGTTTTGCTTAACTCTGATCGTTATTATTTTTCTCTTTTTTTTTCCTTTATTTTATATTCTGTTTTTATTGATTTTGTTTTGTTTCGTTTTTGGTTCAATTCTACTACACCTGTTGGAATGGCTAATCTGAAGATGGCAAGGTATGTTATAGTAGCTATTGTACTCACATTATCAATCTTCGAGGTTCTGTACCATTCCTACTGCTTTGTTTTGACTGACTCTACTCTGTTATGTTCTGTTGTATTTTGCTATCTTTAAAATAAAAAAAATAAAAATAAAAATAAATAATCATTGCATTTTTATTTATCTTTGAACACAGTGTAGTTTTTTTTGTTTTTACAATGATGGGTGATACAGTTTTGGTGATGGTGTTGCACTGATCTTTATAGTTATAGGGTAAAGAATTAACAGAAAGGATCAGAGCCTCTTAAACCTAGGTAATTCTCCGGCACCTGCATGCCCCTGTGTATTGTCAAGGTAGTCACAGTTCAATTTTGAAAACAAAATATTTGTTTGGGATGGGTGGGGAATTATTTCCATCATGGTTAGAATCTTTCAAAATTGAGTGTTTACTCTTTTTCTCTCGTCCTTTCTAGGAGGAATGCTAAGTGTAAATGACTTGCCCTTTGGTTGATTTCTCTTGTAATTCTTGACTGATTTCACTATCAGAGTTACATCAGCATTGTATCCTTTTCTAAAAGAGATTTGGAAATTTTTTATTATTTCTTTTTAAATTACGTTAGAGAACTCACCTTTGGGAAACCACCTAGGTTAAGATTTCTCTTTTTGGAAAGATGTTTAATCATTTTTAAGATATAGGGCTATTTAGGTTTTGGTTGTTTTTATTTTTCTAATATTTGCCCATTTTATCAAAATTGATGAATTTGTCATAGAGTTTTCAACAATGTTTTCTTTTAAAAATCAGTGGGGTCAGACATGGTGGTGCAGGCCTGTAATCCCAGCACTTGCAGAAGCTGAAGCAAGAGGACTTCCAAGAGTTCAAGGCCAACCTGAAATAGATAGCGAGACCCTGCTTCAAAGAAACAAAACAAAACAAAACTAATCAGTGGGATCTGTACAAGGAAGTCATGTATTTAACTAAAGAGCCTCTAAGCCAAGACTGGCAATCAGTTTTTAAACAAAGCTAATATTAAGGATGATTTAAAAATCAGTTTTAAAAAAACCGAAAGAAAGGCTTTACAAAGATAGTTACAATCATGCACTCTTTCATTTAAAAAAAAAAATTACTGAGCTCTCACTCTGTGCAAGTAAACAACCGGAATGGCTTTTTCCCTGGAGGCAAACAAAACAAAACAAAACTAAAACTAAAAGGGAAAAGCAATCAAGAAATGAGTTAATAATGTTCCAATTGTTAAGTCTTCTTAAAAAAAAAAAAAAAAGAAACATCACTAAGGAGGAGTAAGGAGGTGATATTTTCAGTGTGTGTTTGGAGATATCATTTTATTTGTGTAAATTTTAAATAGAGATCTGAAATAAAGAAGAGCAAGAACTATGAACACATTTTAAGAGAAAATTTTCCAGGCAGAGGAAGTAGTTAAATATTTGGCAGGGGGGCAGCAAAAAGGCTGCCTAACTGGGCAGGGTGTGTTAGGGTAGAAGAGGAAAATGAACTCAGAGATTTTCCTCTGAATGACTGAGAAACGATAGCTGGGAATAAACAGAAAAGTAACCTGAACTGGTCATTGTCTTGGGGGAATGTTCTTAATTGTGTTTTGAGAAAAAAAAATGCAAAGGACGAGAATGAAAATACTTGGTCATTTAGGAGCTGCGGCGTTAACCTGTGTGGAGCGGTCAGGAAGGCTGGCAAGGGAAGGCTGGTACAGAGAAAGTGTTTTGAACACGGATAGGAGGCGGAGCAACAGTATTTCATGACAGATATGGGGTTGGTGAGAAGCAGGAGATAACCAGAAGATTTGGTCCTGGTCAACTAGTCAATTGGAGTTTCCCTTTATTAAGTTTGGAAATACTAACAGTATATGATGCAAACAGGCGTATTTCCAGTGTTTTACAACATGTAGTCTCACAGTCCTATGACCTAAATGATACGTTTGTCATCATACTGGAAAGACAAGATGGAGATACTATATATATATATATATAATTTAAATACCTTTTGCCAAGCACAGACTACCTCTAAGTGCCTGGGGCTAGATTTTAACTTGTGCTTTGGACTGTCTGAAGATTGCGTGTTCCAAAACACAGTTATCCTTTGTGAGCGTCAGGTTCTGAGTAAAAGACATCAAGAGTCTGGGCATCCTAAATTTAAGTTGCCTATGAAATGGAGTAAGGAACTCAGTGCTGGATGCTGGGGATTTGGTGGTAAGTTTGATTTAGAGGAACAAATATCTGAGCTGTCCAGTATGTTCTTTAAGAACTATAGAATTGGATAAAATTACATATGACCAAGTACAGCTAGAATAGAGAGGTACTCTTTTGAAAGTCACATCAGGTAAAGGAAAAAAACGAAGAAAAATGGAGTAATTTGTAAGATTGGAGCAGGGCCATGAATAAGTGTAACAGAAGAGGCAATAACACTTAATCGATCAATTCCTACAAGATTTTTAAAATTTAATATGAGATTTTTGCACAGCTGGCTGCCTGTGCACAGAAAAAGGAAAGATTTTGACATTAACAGACTTGAGGATTCCGTCTATTGTGGAATGCTCATGAAATAGCTTTATTCTGAGGGTGGAGGGCATTTTCTGGAAACCCTTACCTAAAAATTTGAATTTTGATGTATTTTTAGTTATTCCAGTGGCCTGAAGATGTTCAGTAACTGCAGCATGGAAGCTTTTTCACTCTTCAGGTCCAAGCAGATGTCTCAGTGTCTGCAGAACCAGCCGCGCCTGGTGCCCGTCTACAGGGCAAACGCGGTCTGTGGCAACAGAAGGGTGGAACAGGGCGAGACCTGTGACTGCGGGACAGAGGAGGTCAGTGCCCATTTGGGAAGGTTGTAGCAGCATCGCACCGTGATTGTGAGTTACTTCTGCTAGTGTCACACTGTCATTTTCCTTCAGTGATGATACTCATCTTTCTACAAAGGCCTTCAGGAAGATGTAGAGAGACTTGAACAAAATTCACAGGTCAATTTATGTATTGCTATGTGGATTCACTGATAGACTGGCTGTATTTTTTTTTTTACCATGGCTTTATTGAGGCATAACAGTGAAGCTTTTATTGTTTTATTGAGGGAGCAAAAACTGTATATATTTATGGTGTGTGATTTGATCATTTATGTATACATTATAAAGTATTCACCATAAGTTAATTAACATAGCAGTAATTTCACTGCGGACTTTTTCTTTTATGAATAAAAAATAGCTCACTTTCTATTATAAATTTATTTTTAAATTTTTATTAGTATATGCTTGCAGTATGATTACATTCATCATGGGGAGCTGGTACACATGCATATCATATCGGAATTCTTTTTACATCCTCTTCCTCTCCCTCCTTCCCTTCTTCCATTTCTCTCTCTCTCTCTCCCCATCTCCCTGTCTCTGTCTCTGTCTCTCTCTCTGTCTCTCTCTCTCTCTCTCTCTCTCTCTCTCTCTCTCTCTCATTATTCTATTGAGGACAATTAGGATCTATCCTTTTAGCAAATTTCAAGTATACAACAGGATATCATTAAGCATAAGTCACATTGTTGTACGTTACACTGTATTTCCAGAGCTCTCTCAGCCTGTACAACTGAAATTTTGTACTTTGGGATCATAATCTCTCTATATTTCTCCCTCCCCACAGTTCTCTTGATAACCACCATTCTAATCTCCCAAACAGGTAGTTCTCCAAGTCACTAATCTTATTCCTAAATAGATCCACATTGGTTCTCCTCCTGGTGTATTATTGCCCAGTGTTTCTTTTCAACCTAAAATCTGCCATTTGGATAGAGAGATGTAATACTTTCCTTGTAGAATAAGAAAACATGAAGGGGACACATTTGTGGTTTTTGAATATTTTAATCCAAGCCAACATTTTAGTCAAAAAGGTTTGAAATACCTGTAAGCTAAGACAGTTTTTCTAAACCACAGGAACTTTAGATAAATCTGCCAGGTGAGAGGGCAGTGGAAAAAGTAAAGATAGAAATACTACAAAGTGAGGAAAAAAGTAGAGATGAAGTGAGTGAGCTTTTTGACTCCTACAGTGCATGGTGTGGACTTGGGAATCGGATCAGCGTGCATGGAATCCAGTATTCCACGCCCTGCCTGAAATGAAAATCCCATTTTTAGATTCCTGGGTGGGTAATGTGTTTTAAACAAATTGCTTCCCCACCCACCCACTTGCTGTGGTTTGCTTTGGCTTAAGCGGAAACACCTTAAATGTTTTCACTAAAAGTTGACAGTAGTATATCTTAGCTACATTAAATGTTATACAATTGAGTCCTAAGCACATTAGTCTCTTTCCCCTCTAGAATTCCATACACATAGAAAAAGCAGTGAGATTTTTTGGACAGGCTAGTTGTAAAAAGCATGTACCATGGTGAATGTTTGACTATAGATCATATTAAGACTACTGAAATCTATGATGTATCTTTGCACAGTGCATTGAAACTTTCTCCTGATTAACTGTGCTTCAAATCCCTGGGAATTTAGAACATGCTGTGTGTGTGTGTTTGTGTGTGTGTGAATGTACCTTCTCGCCAACCGTCTCTTATGTGTTGCTTTTATTATCGTTGATAATAAAAAGTTTAAAAAACAGATTTATGGGGTGTAGATGAATTTGAGGATTAAAAAGGGCATGATGATGCATGAATAAATGATTTAAAAGTGACAATTTCAGTCATCTTGAGATATAATACCATTTTCAGTCTTCATTAGACAAAGATAAAATGAACTTTATAATATCCCACAACATATTGAAACATTCAAAGTACAGTAGATTCAAAATGATCAAATAAGAACTCATCACCACAATAAAATTTTTAGATCGTAACTTCTGTTCATCTCACATCCTGTATTTAACCAGATCTTTGTCTGCAAGAACCAGAGATTTTGCCAGTGTCTTGGCTATGATCCCAGAGATTCCTATCACCAACCTGGCCACAGTAATCTGAAAATATTTTTAAGAAGCAAACAAACAAGATCTAACACTTCGTAGCTAACCAATACTTGTCTGTTAATAAATTAAGTGACCTTTCTTCCTGTTTGCTAACCTTGGAAGTCAAACATCTGTCTGTGTACCATGTGGTGTGTGTTCATCATTAAACTATGTATCCAGTGTAAAGAAAGGTTGAAAGACTCTTCAGAGCATGTAATCTGCCTTCCAGGAATGCCAAGATCAGGCTGCCTGCTGCGAGTATTCTACATGCAGACTGAAAAGTACTGCGAAATGTTCGACTGGGGACTGTTGTAGTAACTGTCAGGTAAAAGATTTTTTTTTTAAAGTCTCCATGGCCTATGTCATGAAAATTATTATTCTTTATCATTCTCATATCTTCACATCCTGCTTCATTCAGTATCATGTACTTCACCCCATCAGTTCAAAGCCAAAGGACAGATGTGCCGGGATGCCATGAATGAGTGTGATCTCCCTGAGTTCTGCAACGGCTCATCCGCGGCCTGCCAAGAAGACCTCTACATCCTGAATGGGCACAAATGTGAATCGAACAACTGGGTCTGCATGAATGGAAAGTGTCTGACTGGGAAGGCGCAATGCCAAGAAACATTTGAAGCAGGTATCTGTGATAATCTGGTTTTCTCTATGGATGTGTGTTTGACTGGATACTGAAAAAAAAAAGTAGATGTTAAGCTTCACTCGTAATCAAAGTGAAGTGGAGGAAGCAAAAATAAACGTCAAACATGTTAGTCACAACCCAGTAAATACCACACAATGGTTCATTTGTTAATTAGGTTAGATATCCTAATGTGTTATTAGGTCATAGATTAATGTTGATACTAATGAACATCGAGTAATACTGCAAGGGTCTTTTAAAAATAGATAGGAAATGAGCATCAAGAACAAAAGCTATGTATGAATGTGTATTCCATATCAATACCAAGTACATAAACTTTAAAAATGACATTCACATGTAAGAAAATGCTACAAAAGTCGTAAGAATGTGGGTTCCAGCCTTTGGTGGAGATAATGGATATGGAATATGGGGGAAAGGGAATCTATTTTAAAAGGGTCTCCAGAAGATAAATGATGATATTCTGCCATGAATTGAACATTGGAATGAACTAAGCTCTCTAGCAGTATCTCTGTAAAGCTGTTTTAAAAACTGACATCATCAAAACAAAAGGGGCCTCTTTGTTCTCTATGATTGATTAGGTCCATTTACAAAACACCTCCTACTCTCAAAATGGAGCAAAACGGTTCAAAAATTCGTTTGAAAGTGTTGTAGAGTCACCAAGCACGTGACAGTGCTGCTCAGCTTGATGAGAACAATGCTTCGTTCTGGGCTTTTGAGGCAGGTGCTCCTTTGACAGGAATGGAGAAGTGACTCCTGAGAGAACAAGCAGGCCAGGCAAACCTGCCACCTTCCAAAGTCAACGAAATGGACAGAATTTTCCAGAATCTCAAAGCCTGGGAAAGACAAAGGGTGGAGCTCAACCTTTGGCAAGGAAAATGAGCTTGATAAACAGTCCACATTTTCAATAGAGTCCCACTCAGAAATTGGCCTTGAAAATTAGAACCCATTTTCGATGAACAGACCTTAGATACATGTGTCAAAGCTTCGTTTTGTATGCAGGGAACATGTATGATTTTATCTGTCAGTGTGGTAAATCAAATAAATGAAGAATTAAAAATTTTAAAGTGAAATTAAGAACATGACTGATGAACGCTTAAGCAGATTAATCAAACAGGAATAGCATATCAAAGAGCAAACTATAGGTCTGCAGAAAATATATCTGTTGAGACATACAGGAAGCAAGGGAGGATAAATATAACTAGCTGTCTTTGCTTTATTTGTTCTTGAAATATATATATATATATATATATATATAGAGAGAGAGAGAGAGAGAGAGAGAGAGAGAGCTAGGATCTTGCTATGTAGTTCAGGCTGACCTTGAACCCATGGCAATCCTCCTGCCTCTGCCTTCTGAGCACTGTGATTATAAGCATGCACCACCATTCCTGGCTTTGAATGATATTTTAGACAAAGACATATTTCTAGTTAAACATCATTCCACTGTCTCCCATCTTTAATTATTATCTTTGAAAACCTCTGCTTTTAGTCTAAGTGCTCTTCTTATATAGACAGTTCCATCCATCTTTTTCCTCTCTAGGAATATGAGATGAGAGATCAGTCATCTTAATTAATAACCTGGTGCCCTTGAAATAAGACCCACCCAGAAGACAAGTTCTAGCATGATTTTAATTTCTCTTCTAAGCTCGTGCTAGAACTTGTTTTCTGGGTAGGTCTTATTTTGGAGGCAAGAGGCTATGACATGTGTTGATATCTGATACTCTGAGATTCAGTTAGAGTTTAGGTAAGCTCAGTCTCCATAGAGCATATTGATTGACTATTTTGGGGCACTCAGTCTGAAACAGCACAGAGAAAAAGAGAGCAAGAGAGATGAGGAGGCGGCCTTTAATGCGGAGGGAATGGGAGAGTCAACAAGAACAAAGGAGTGTAGTTACTTTTATCAACTTTGGCTGGGGGGAGGAGTTTGGGAGGTGGGCAAAATGACATATCAACAGCTGATTTGAAAGAGCATCTGCCTGTGTAAAACAACAGACAGAAAGATTTACTGAGGTCTGGGGTGGAGGTTTGAGGGGCTATGGAGTCTTTGGATCGGAGAGGGCTCAGCGCATGCGCAAAAAGGAAGAGGGAGGTTTATCTCTGAAATGAGAAGGAAAACAGAGGTTACTCTTGGAGGGCTAAGTTGTTTCTCTGGGTCCAGTACCAAGTTGGGGGGATGCCATGTTACAGATAGCTAAGCCCCAAGCCAGCAGAATCTATCACGTATCCCCATTTCTAAAATGTAGGTCTTCAGCAGCTGGGAGTGGTGGCACACGCCTTTAATCCCAGCACTCGGGGAGGCTGAGGTAGGCGGAGCGTTGTGAGTTCAAGGCCGGCTTGGGCTACAACACGAGTGCAAGGCTGGCCTGAGCTACATAGTGTGACCCTGCCTCAAAAAAAGTAGGGCTGGGAGTTTGGTTCAACGGCTTAAGTGCCTGATTGGCAGGCGCAAAGTTGTGAGTTCGATCCCCAGTGCTGCAAAACAAAACAAAACAAAACACACACACAAAAAAAATGTAGGTCTTCCGGATTTTTCTATGAGACTTTGCTATATTCACTGAGACTCCCCCTTTACGTGCTGGCAGATATGTAACCACAACACAGAGTCTACAGAAAAATCTGCTCTGCTTTACATACAGAAGTTCTCTCCTATTTTAATCTCCTGTCTTGCTCATGTTCAAAACCAGGAGACAGCCCAAAGGAAGGAACCAACTACGTGTCTAAGGTCACTGAGTCTAATTTTGTCACTACGTCTATGAAAGACTCTCAGGTTTTGGCCTGCTTTTCACCCAGAACCAGCTTTGCAAGTGACCTTGGGAACAAAATAATTATTTTTCTGTTCCCTGGTGACTCTAGGGGTTTTTTACCTGACACCCTAGTGTGCCCAGGGGGCTCTGCTTATTCTCTTTCATTTTCTCCCAGAGTTACAATACAGTAATCAAACATCCCTTTTAAAGACTTTTGTCTTAGAGGAGACCTAATGGAGGTTATAAAAGTTAAACTGCTCTTTAAGTAAGTTGGGTCTTATGAGAGCTAAAATTCAGATTATGTACATAGATTGGAGGTAAATGTGAGAATGAACCAATTATGATGTCAAGATTTCTTTTTCGGCTTGATTTGAGAAGACATTTATGCAAAAGGTTTATGGACCAGTGAGTTGATTATATGTTTGAAACATTTCTTATGTACTTATAGACTTGTGTTTATAGAGTTACTAAAATTAGAAGTCAAACTGTATGTAGTGACTTATGCTAAAATGTCCAGTATGTGTGTATGGGCAATAGGAAAATGTCCTTTCAGTTTTTAAATATTTTCACTGAAGTGGTTTTATATTATTTTAAGGCTAATTTTTATTTTCAATTTTATGTTATGATGTTATTTGGTATGGTATATTTTAAATCATCTCAGAATTTAATCATTCAACACTTATTTTAATTTAAATTACTCTATATATAATGTAACTAACAACACTTTTTTTCAGATTTAGATTTTGGTCCAGATGACTGTTTCGATCAACTTAATTCTAAGGGTGATATTTCTGGACACTGTGGTATCAGCGATGGGAAATATCAAGCATGTGGACCTAAGTATGCTTTAGGAAATCTGAGAACCTCTGCTGCCTTGTATTTGAAAATATCATGGTTAAATAAGGTTGTATGTAATCAAGATATCACCTGACCGTGACATAAAGCTGTGTTCAATGCAATGATAAATGTGATAGATACAGAGTTGCACTATATTTATCTACCCCATATGCACAACTTATCCTTTATACTTTACCACCACGTAAAAGTTAGTTATCCATTAGTAATTATTATTATTATTATTATTATTATTATTAGTTTGGTACTGGGAATTGAACTCATGACCTTGTGCTTGCCAGTTAGATGCTGTGCCACTGAGCTATATCCCCAGCCCTGTTTTTTTTATTTTGCATGCTATCTCACACTGCAAACTTAGCTGGAGTATAAAAAGTACATTTCTGGTATCCAACTTAGACATACCACAGAACTATAGACACCAGAAGAATTTTACTACTTTATTTTTCTCTGATTGTTTGATTGGTTTTGCTTACTCATTTTGTGTGGTTATTTCTCTCTCTCTCTCTCTCTCTCTCTCTCTCTCTCTCTCTCTCTGGATTTAGATTTCTTATCTTTCTTTTTGTTTTCTTCTACTCATTTTCTTTCTCTTCCCTCAACTATCTTGCTTGACTTTATGATACTATCATGTGAGTAAACATTCTCTCTTCTCTTTCTGGTTCACTTCCATACTACTTTGGTTTATCCTTCATTCTTTCCCTCCAGAGTCCTCCAGTTTCCCAAAAGTTGGATGACCATCCTTTGCCCTCTGACCTTGCTCCTATTATATTTAACCTTATTCATCTCTCCATCTGCCCCCTATCCCTCTTAAGCTATCCCCTCAACAGGATAAAATCACTACACTAAATGGAAAATCATTGCATAGAAACTCCTGCTATATGTTGGATTTTGTTATATAACTGTAGAATTTTTCTCCTGTGGTTAAAGGTTAATAGTTACCACAGTTTATTGGTAAACAGTCTGTGCTTGAGACTATTGCTATCATTATTGGTATTACTTTAGCCAGAATGCAAGTCCTGTTTTTCTCCCTTGTATGCCAAAATGTGATTATATAGGGTCATAAGCATCACTGTAGTCCAGTACCAAAGGAATAGGTGCTGAGCTAAATAGATAGCAACTTCTCATCCTAAATACATTGCAAAGGTAGGGTCTTGGGATAGACACAAAGACCAAGAGCCATCTGCAGCTAGAAGACATCCCCAAGGAACGGATATATCCTAGGGAAACCTCAGTACTAGGGATAAAGCTATCTACCATAAGAAATCCACAAGCATCAACACAGAAAATAAAATAAAAAATAGAAAATAGAAAATGACAAGATGCAGGAACAAAATGCAACCCCAGACTCCCAGCCCACCCAGGACAAGTCCAGAACACAGTGAAATTGGAAACCAACCACTGGAATTTCTGAAATGATAGCCACAGAAGTGAAAAAACAAATGTAAGAGGCTATAGAAAAAACAATCTCTAAGGTATAAAAACAAATGATGATCGAAATGAAAGACGTTAAAGCAGACACAGACAAAAAAAATAGAGGAGCTCAGCAAAACAATGGAAACCATGAATGTCCAACAGAGAATTGGAATCCATGGAACAGATTCAAACAGAAATCCAGGAGATTAAAAATTCCACTGAAAGTATACACAACAGATTCAATAAGGCAAGGATAAAATATCAGATCTAGAAGACAGGATTGTGGCAAGCAACCATGAAAAATCAATCCCACAGCTACAAGATAAAGCAAAGAAGAACAACACAAGATTGACTGGAATCAGTAAGAAATCTGGAGACAATGCGAAAGTCATAAAAAAAAAAACTCTTCACAGAAATGATGGCATCTTTCTAAACATGAATAAACAAATTGACATAAAAAGTATATAGAACTTCAAATAGCATGACCAAAATAAATCTACACAAAGGTAAATAATAATCAAGATTCCAGAAATTCTGCACAAGAACAGAATATTGAAAGAAGTTAGACAAAACAAATCACCTATAAAGAGTCACATCGGAATCAGAGCAGACTTCTCAACACAAGCCCTTCAATCAAGGAGAGCTTGGAGTAAGTTATTTCAAGTCCTAAAAGAAAACAACGTCCAACCCAGATTGATGTACCCCCAAAACTATCTTTCAAAATCAGTAAAGAAATAAGATACTTCCATGAAAAAAAGCAAATAAAGTAAGTCATGACCACCAAACCAGCTCTTTGGAATACTCTGAACGATATACTACAAAGAGAAAATGAAGACCACAAGCCCAAGAACATCAACAGAAAGAAGCCACCAGACAGGGCAAGCAATTAAAGGAGAAAGACGGGGAACCCACCACAGGAAAATAACATGAAAAAGATAAGCCAGTATGTACCAGTCATAACCAGTCATGCAAATGGTCTCAATTCACCAATCAAAAGAAACAGACTGGCAGAATGGATCAATAAGCAAGACCCAACAATATGCTGCATTCAAGAAACACATTTAACACAAAAAGAAATTCTTTTTTGGGGTGGGTGGATTCTCTTTTTATTTTAAAGAGAATAAAAAAGCAATAAAACAGAACCAAACAAAACAGTAAGCAAAATATTGAATTTCAAAAACAAAACAGAAGGAAATCTCCCGTAGAAAAAGAAATTCATACACTGAAAATCAAAGAATGGGAAACAATACTCCATACCACAGAAAACCTCCCTCAAAAAAGAAGGTCTAGTTATTCTATTTGCAGACAATGTGAACTTCAAGTCAGGACTGATCAAAAGAGACAAAGAAGGTCATTACATACTTGCTAAGGGAAAACTCCAAGAAGAAGAGATAATAATCATAAATATGTATGCATCAACTACTGGTACACCCAGCTACATAAAACTAATATTAACACACATGAAGAATCAAGTAAGTGCTAACACAGTTGTAACAGAGGACCTTAATACTCTACTCTCATAATTAGTTTGACTAGACAAAAAAATCAACAAAGAAATATCAGAATTAAACCCAACCTGTGAACAAATGGACTTAGTAGGTGTTTACAGAGTGTTCCAACCTACAACATCAGAATACACATTCTTCTCACCTGTACATGGGATGTTCTCCAAAATAGACCACATATTAGCCCATAAAACATGCATTAAGTAAATGCAAAGGGATTGAAATCATCCCATACATATCATCTGACCGTTGTACAATGAATACGGAAATCAATGGCAAAAGAAAGCATGAACACAAAATGCAGAAAATCATCAAGAAGATTATATAGCATGAGCAAGTGGGATTCATCCCAGAAATGCAGGAATATTTCAGCATACACAAACCAATAAATGCAATATACCATATTAACGGAGACAAGGGCAAAAATCACACAATAATCTCAGTAGGTGCAGAAAAAGCATTTGACAAAGTCCAACACCTATTCATGATTTTAAAAAAACTACAGAAAATTGGAATAGATGGTCTTTATATCAATCTGATATTAAATTATCATTATTTGCAGATGACATGATACTCTACATAGATAGCCACAAAACTCCATCAAAAGACTTCTAGATTTAATAATCAAATTCAGTAGTATAGATGAATACAAACTCAACACTCAAAATTCAATAGTGTTCTTGTCCACAAGCAACAAACTCATGGAAAGAGAATTTAGAGAAACCACATCCTTCACAATAGCATCCCCAAAAATTTAGTACTTATGAATTAATCTAACAAAAAACGTAAAAGATCTATACATTGAAAGTTACAGAACTCTGAAAAAGGATATCGAAGAGGATATCAGAAAATGGAAAGATATCCCTTGCTCATGGATGGGAAGAACGAACATTGTGAAAATGGCCATATTCCCAAAATTGTTATACAAATTTAATGCAATTCCAATCAAAATATCGTTAGTATACTTCACAGAACTAGAGAAAACATCCCTAAAAGTCATTTGGAACCAGAAGAGTCCTAGAATAACTAAAACAACTCTAGGCAACAATAGCAAGGCAGAGGGCATCACAATACCTGACTTGAAATTATACTACAAAGTTATAGTGATAAAAAACAGCACAGTACTGAAAAAAAAACCCTGAGGATCAGTGGAACAGATTGAAAGATACAGAAACAACTCCAAACACATTCAGCCACCTTATCTTTGACAAGGGTGCCAAACACATTGACTGGAAGAAAGACATGCTCTTTAGTAAATGGTGCTGAAAACTGGCTTTCTACTTGCAAAAAACTAAAACTAGACCCATGTCTCTCACCATTCACTAAACTACTATTGAAAAGGATCAAAGATCTAAATATTAAGGCAGAAACACTAAATCTGTGAGAAGAGAGAATAGGTAGAACGCTTGAAGACATAGGTGTTGCCAAATATTTCATGAACAAAACCCTGATCACATGGGAAACACTACAAAGAATCAACAGCTGGAATGTCATCCTATTAAAAAGCTTTTGTACAGCAAAAGAAATCACCATTAGAGTGAAAAGATACTCCCTGATGGGAAAAAAAAATTTGGCCAGTTGTCCCTCCAAGGATTTATATTTAGAATGTATAAAGAAATGAAAAAATCAGACCCCTAAAATTCAAAGACCCAATTAAAAAATGGGCACCTGAACTTGAGACCATACTCATTAGTGAAATAAATGAGACACACATGTGTAAACATCATATTGTCTCACTAGTGTGAGAAGCTTAAAGTTACAGCATATGTACACATATATGTATATAAAAAAGTTAAGATAGCTATACTACTGATTTCTTTCAGTTCACTGAAGAGAAAGATTTGTGCTGGTATTGTTCGGACAATTGTAAGCAGATGTCTTGTGCACTGGGTGTATGATTTGGTGATGACAATGCATAATGTATGTACCATTGTTGCCCCCCGATTAATGCATTTTGAAATTTTGTTTTAGTTTTTTTTCCATAAAATAAAATGGATTTTAAAAAATGGGCATCAGAGATAAGCACTTCTCAGATGAAGAAATACAAACAATTAAATATAAGAAAAAATGCTCAACATCATGGGTCACTCAAGAGATGCAAATTAAAACAACACTGAGTTTCCATCTCAGTACAGAAAGAATGGTTATCATCAAGCAATCAACCAATAACAAATGCTGGAGGGGCTGTGGGGAAAAAGGAGCCCTTCTCTACTGTTGGTGGGACTGTAGACTGGTACAACTACTGTGGAAATCAGTATGGAGAGTCCTTAAAAACTAGGATTAGAGGTTCCATTTAATCCAGCTATTCCCCTTCTGGTTATCTTCCTGGAGGAATTAGAAACATCATATCACAGCAATTTATGCTCACCCATGTTTATAGCAGCACAGTAAATCTTATAAACAACCCAAACTCCCACCAACTGAGGAATAATAAAAAAGATGTGGTATTTTTATGCAATGAAGTGCTACTCAGCCATAAAGAAGAATGCACTTGAGACATTTTTAGGTAAATGGATGCAACTTGAGAACATACTTAGAAGTGAAATAAATCAGACTCACATGTGCAAACATCAAATTGTCTCCTTGGTGTGAGCAACTGAAAGAGTAAGTAAGGACCAAAATGTACAATAGATACTCTGAAATGGGAAGAAATTGTTCAAAAGGAAAGAGGAATGAAGGTGGGAGAAATCAGAAAGGAAGGAAAGGAAAATGAAAAAAAATGACATAGTTATACTACTAGTTTCTCTTAGTTCATTGAAAAGAAAGATTTGCACTATATCATTTGGAAATTTTTACACCCAAATCTTGTACACTGAGTAACTACTTTGCAGATAACAATACACAGTATATTAACTATTGTTGTTCTCATTTTGTTATGAAATTTTGTTTTATTTTTTCCATTAAAAAATTCAACATTTATTCATGAGAAAAACCCTGAAGAAAATGAATATAGAAGGATCTAACATCAGTCTAATAAAAACCACTTATGACAAAGCTACTTCCAAAATCATATTAAATGGGGAAAACCTGAATGCTTCCTTTCTAATGTCAGGAACAAGACAACCACTCATATTTAATAGAGTCCTTAAAACATTAGCCAGAGCAATCAGGTAAAATCAGGAAATTAAAGGGATAAAAACCAATAATGTTACTGTACACCAATAATGAAGTCACCAAGAAAAAAATCAGGAAAAATCCAATACTAATTTAACCAAAGAAGTAAAAGAACTTTACAAAGAAATCCACAGTACTCGGAAAAAGGAGGTAGAAGAGGGCATAAGAAAACAGAAAGATATCTCCTGTTCCTAGATAGACAAAACCAATATAATCAAAATGGCCAACTTTTGAAAACTGATATATAGATTTAATGCAATTCCATCTAAACAACAGTAGCAGCCTTCACAGAACTAGAGAAAACAATCCTAAAACTCATATGGAACCACAAAAGATTCAGAACTGCAAAAACAACAAAAGCAAACCAGGAGTCACCACAATCCAAGACTTTGACTTATATTACAAAGCTATAGTAATAAAAGCAGCATGGTACTGGCACATGTCTTACATTTTTCTTGCTGCTGAGACAAAATACCTAACACCCAAAGTTAAAGGAGTAAAGTAGCTCACAGTCTGTAGAGATTTCAGTCCATAATTGGCTGGCTCCAAGGCAGAGTGGCATGGCAGAGAGGGATCTCAGAAGAGAAGCAGTTCAAAATGGGGAGAAGATAGCAGTGTGAGCAAGCAAGCCACAAGTGACAACAGCAGCCTCTTTCTGCCTCTTTTATAGACTGCTTGGTTTAGGGCAGGTGCCAAACCAATCAGTGGACTAATTTAGCCATCACTCACTCTTAATCCCAGCATCACACATTCTAGATCCAGCCACCTCTGAAAACTCCCTAACACCTATGACCCTAGGAGGCTTTGGGGGGACATGTAGACACAAACCACAATGGCGCAAAGATGAACATGTGGATCGCTGAGAGAGAATAGAGGATACAGAAACAACCCCAGGTATATCCAGCACTCATATCTTGGACAAGAGGCCCAAAAATATGGACTGGAGGAAAGTTAGTCAGTTTAACAAATGGTGCTAGGAAAACTAACTATCAACATGAGATTGAATCTACACCCATGTCTCTCACCCTGTGCTAAACCAGAATAAAAATGGATCCAAGACCAGAATGTTAAAACAGAAACACTTAACCTGCTGGAAAGTAAATTAGGTAAAACTCTTGAAGATATACGTATAGCAGGGACTTTCTGAACAGAAACCCAATTACACCAGAAATAATATCAAGAATCAGGACCATATCAAATTAAAAAGCTTCTGCACAATCACTGAAACAAACAGCACAATGAAGAGACAACCTACAAAATGAGGAGAAAATGTGCCAGCTTTGACAGAGGACTGTTATCTAGAAAATGCAATGAACTGAAAAAAAAATTAGACCCAGCAAAGTAAAGGACCCAATCAAAAATAAACAAAAACAACAATAACAACAACAACAATAACAACTGAAATAAATATACCCTTCTCAGAAGTACAAATGGCAAAAAACCACATGAAACAAATGTTCAACATCTCTGGCCATTAGAGAAATGAACGAAGGTTCCATCTGACTCCAGAAAGAATTGCTGGCATCAAGAAATAAAATAATAACAAATGCTGATGAGGCTATAAGGGAAAAGGAACTGGTGCGGCCACTATGGAAAATCAGTATGGAGACACCTTAAAACACTAAAAATTCCATTCGACCCAGTTATTCTCCTTCCAGGCCTCTTTCCAAGAGTTGAAGATATCGTATTACAGTGGCCCATTCATACCCATGTTTATAGCAGCACAATTGAAAATAGCCAAATCTTGGAGGCTGTGTATAAGCCCATCACTAGAAAAGTAGATAAAAAAATTGTAGCATATGCATACCGTGGAGCACTATATAGCTATAAAGGAGAATAAATTTGATTCATGTGTAAGAAGATGGATGTAATTGAAATAAGTCATATAAAGAAGGCTAAATATTACATGGTTTATCTTCTATGAGAAACACAAAATATAAATAAAGGGCAACATAAAAGAGAGCTAATAAACTGGGCATGGTGGCACATGTCTGTAATCCTAGCACTCAGAAGGCTGAGGTAGGAGGATCACTGTGAGTTTGAGGCCAGCCTGGGCTACAAAGTGAGTTCAAGTCCAGCCTGAACTAGAGCCTGTATCAAAAAGCCAAAAAAAAAAAGATAACTAATAAGAAATAGAGAGGTACATCTGCTGCAAAAGGAAAAGGGGACTAAGAGATGGGATGGGGGTGTGAAAAAAGAACTCAGATGTGTTATGTAGGAGCACCAGTTCACAATGGAAAATGTAAAAAATAAAAATGCAACAGAAAATTTGCTCTTCACCTTGGGTACATTTTCATTGATCTGAGAGTCTGTTTTTGTTGAGTTGGTTCTGGCTTAGACCTGAATTAGGGATAAGATGATTTAGCCCCACCTTCTCTTCCCCACATGCTGCTTCATTTAGATGTATCTACAATTTTCTTTCTTTTAGTGTCTAATTCATCAATGTTATGGATTAAAACTGGTGGTCAACTTAGCACCAGCTGAATTAATTCAGCTGGTGTTAAGTAAAGATGGTCCACCTGAAGAAAGTTACCAGCATAAATGGAGACGTGGAGAGGAACAGTGAGGCATTGTGGGTTCTTTTAAGAGTTGCTGTTCGAGCCAATGGTTCTCCTGGAGGTGCTTGTCATGCTGGCTTCCCCAATATGGATTCAGCCATTATCATTGGAGGAGCTCAGGACCTCATCAATGAGAGTGGGTGTGGTTCACTTTGGGGGAGCTCTGCTCCTCACAGTGTGCATTGTTTCCTGGCTCAGAGGGAAAGCTGTGTCCTGGAGAAGCTTGTCACGCTAGGCTTCCTGACCTGTACTCGACTGTTCTCATTGTCAGAGGACTGTGGGACCTTGTTGCCTCTGAGGATGGCTGTGGTACTTTTCAGGGCAGCCTCGCTTCTTCTTTTGAGCGTGACTTCTCAGCTCCCATGTAGAACCCTCAACCCACTGCACAGCTCCTTTACCTCGCTGGCGTAGACTTTCTAGTTCCACCACTGACCTTTGGCCTTCCCGGCACAGAACCATAAAATAGACTGGCGTGAGTCCTTATTGTGGGCTCCAGTTGGATTTGTGAGAGGCATTGTCATGCATTTTGTATCTCTAGCTGGACTCTTGCAGGACATTGCTGTGGGATCCAGGCCCTTGTTTGAATACCCTGGGTCTTTAGTATTGTGGACAGATTTTCCTGCACTTTCTTACATTTAACTCTGCGTGATTATTATAAAACAGTATTACAAATCCTGTGTCCTGTATGTAGTTGTTCTCCCCGTAACCCCTGACTACAGCAATCAAGGAACTTAGCACTGATCCATGATAAATACTCCTATGTTCTGGAAATAGGAACTTCAGTAAGCTGAGGAAGCTAACTGTCCTCCACACTGCTAGAATCCTTCATATAAATCAAATTCTCTTCCCTTTGAAGAACTCAGAACATATTTTGCTTGGTGATGAATTTTCCTAGTTACTGTCTGTCTTAGTTACTTTTCCTCATTGCTGAGACAAAATACCTGACACCCAAAATTAGGGAAAGAAAGGTTTATTTCTTACAGTTCTTGGGAGTTTCAGTCCATACTTGGTTGGCTCCAAGGCAGCTTGGGGTGGCAGGGCCACCATTCATGGCCACTGCAAACAGCAAGGCCCTAACCAGCAAGACAGAGAGAGACACCTTTTTCCCGCCCTTACACTGTATGCTGGCTCCACCCCTGGGCGGGTGCAGCACTCACACCACCAGTCCCAGAGCCAGACAACAAACCAATCACAAAGGCCAGACTCAGCCCCATCCATGATTACATGAGGCTTAAGTGGGGGCCATCCAACCACACTATTACACCATTTGATGATAGCATTTTGCTCAACTTTGAAGGGTGTTTTCTCTTCAAAACATAGATGGCTGGAAATCTGTGTTCCACACTGATGATACCATTTAGCAGTCTTTTGGTTTTCACTTTTCAATGCTGGAATATCAATTTTTGGTTGTACTAGTGTTCTTTTGTAGATAACCTTTTTGCTTTCTGTTTACTATTATGATTTCTATGTGGCTTGCAACAGTATGATGAAGGCACACTTGTTTTTTACTGTGATACATATAACTTCTATTTGTCAGTTGTGCTTTAACAAAGCTGAGGAGAATGTGTATTCCTGAAACCCACCATAGGCCTAGTAGAGCAGTCACATGAGGCTCAGACAGTGGACCCCAAACAGCAGTGCTGGCTGCCCACTGTATGTCCTGTACCAAGGTGTAGAGTTTCCAGTGGTTGTGGCTTGGAATTTGTGTTTTTACCAAATTGTGTGAATCTTGGGAATGTTAGGATATTTTTCTTTTTTCTCCTTTTTTATTAGTATATGTTCATGATTCATAATAAATATATTCATGGTGGGATATTGGCACATAGACATGTCACATCTTGAACCTTCTTACTGCCCCTCCCCTCATCTCTGTCCTGTCTCCTCTGCCCTGTCCCCACTGTGAGGTTTATTTCACATACGTATGACATGTAATTCTTCTTGGGTGTAGTTCCAACATCATGCCAGTGTGGAACTGGCAATGTGAAGCTGAAAAGAAAGCCAAACAAGGCTGGTCATTGGACAAATTCTTTCATTTTTTAAAAGTAGAAGCTGGGTGTGATGGCTCATTCCTGTAATCCCAGCACTTGGGAAGCTGAGGCTGGAGGGTCACTGTGAGTTCAAGACCAACTTGGACTACACAATGAGGGCCTGTCTCAAAACAGAAAAAAAGAAAAAAAAAAAGAATATATTTGGGTGTGATGATGCTTAAGGACCAGAAAGGAGTGAAGGCATCACCAAAAAAGTATCAAGATAACAAGGAGTAGTTCATAATTACTATTAAAATGTTCAGTTAGCAATTTGGGAAAGCTCTCTCTTTTGGGGGAGCTGGGGGGTGGTACTTCAAAGTTAATTGCATGTGTTCTATTGCAAATGTTGAAAGTTTTCTTTGAATTGACTTGCTTTTGTAATGATAGGCAAGTATTTGTTAAGATTAATGACTTCCATCTATGTGTGAATTACAGTGATCGAAAGTGTGGAAAATTAGTATGTTTACATACTAAGAGTGAAATACTGAAAAATAAGCAAGCCTCTACTATCTATGCCAACATAAGTGGCCGGATCTGCGTTACCGCCGAATATCCTCCGAAACACGCAAAGAGTTCATACATGTGGGTGAGAGATGGAACTGTCTGTGGTGCAGAACAGGTGGGTAATTTCTTCTTCCCAAGGAACTTTTGAATTTTTTATACCGTGGTTGTTTCTGGTTTTGGTTTTGGTTTTGGTTTTTTGTGTTTTGTAAAATTTTTTGTTGTTGTTGTTTGTTTGTCTTTTGTTTTTTGTTTTTTGATACAAAGTCTCACTATGTAGTTTAGGCTGTCCTTGAACTCACTATGTAGCCCAGGGTGGCCACAAGCTCATGGTGATCCTCCTGCCTCTGCCTCCCAAGTGCTGGGATGACGGACCTGTGCCACCACCACTGGCACTGGACACTGTGATCTTAAATGATACATATTTAGTATTTTCTCATAGCTGAAATGTACAGTCAACATTGAAATTTGGAAAATAAGAAAAAAGTTTAAGAATCAAGTATAATCTGCAATCACTCACAGGTGATATTTCTGTGAAGTTTTTGTTGGCTACTCTGTTTTTCTTATACAAGTTATGTGAATTGAGGATCACACCGTTTGCACACTGTATTTTATTAAATTATACCATGTTTCACAGTGAACACTCCTAACATCATGAATTATCTTTTGAAATAATTTTAAAAATGTATTTATTTTTAACTTATTTGTATTGGTATATGTCTGTAGTACATAGTCATTTCATTCATCTTGGGGAACTGGTCCATACACACATTGCGTCTTAATCATTTTTGCTTACATTCCTTCCCTGTCCCCTCTCCACCCCAATCCACAAAGTCTACCTCCTTGTTTCCTATCATCTATTTTTCATTTTCTCCTTCAAATTGTTTATATTTGGGGTTTTTCATGTAAGAGAAACCATGAGATTTTAACCTTCTCTGTCTGATTTGTTTCACTTAAGCATTATTGTCTCAAAGTGTATCCATTTTTCTACAAATGACTCAAATGTAACCTGCTTTGTGACATGGCATTGTATATATACATCACACCTTCCTTTCCTAGTCATCTATTGATAAGTCTATAGGTTCCAAGATCTAGCTGTTGTGAGTTGTGCTTCTGTAAACACGGGTATACACAGATATTGCAATAGGATGTCTTCAACTTCTTTCCAGAAGGTAACCAGAAGAGGTATAGCAGCATCAAGTAGAATTTCTACTTCTAACTTTTTGAGGGGTCAACATACTCATTTCCATAGTAGTTCTATAATTATTTTTAGATGACTGTTAAAATAATATTGCCCATTTTAGAAATGGAAATAATAAAGAATTTACAGAGTAAAACAAACATGTATGCATGTCACATATCTAAGATATAGTTGTATTTCCATTCTGATGAACATGCTTTCAAGCTGTTTATATACATACATGTATGCAATGATATAAGCTAGTTTCTAACTATACATTTTTATAAAAAACATTCCATTCTCTGATCTACCTTTTCTATTTTATCTCTCAGTGTGGTACATATAGGTAGTACCACTTTACAACTTGTTTTTCATGTCAAAAGTCACATCCTTTTATATTGTTTACCTATTAATATAAATTCATCATGCTTTTGTGCATTTGTTTCACAACTTATAGAAAATTAAGCCAGGTGTGGTGGCACACTCCTGTAATCCCAGCACTTGGGAAGCTGAGGCAGGAGTATCATCATAACTTGGAGACCAGTCTGGGCTACAAAGTGAGCTCAAGGTCAGCCTGAACTGCATAGTGAGACCCTGTCTTAAAAAGACAAAAAAAAAAAGGTGAAGTTGCACACAAAAATTAGAATAATACTGGTTTTTATACTTGGTTGTTTACCTTTACTAGTGATCTTTATCTCTTCATCAGACTTCTTATTAATGACTACATTCATTTATTTCATTCTGAAGAATTTCCTTTAGTAATTCTCGTAAGCCAAGTCTTCTGGTAGCTAATTCCCTAATTTTTCAACGTGGGCGATGTCTTCATTTTACCTTCATGTTCAAAGCATAGTTTGCTGACAGAATTCTTAGTCGCGCCCTCCCCTACCATTTCCCCATTCTCGTCTGGCCTCTTGGGCGCAGAAATTCACTGAGGTCTTACTGAGGTTCCTCACATATGATGACTGGTTTCCACTTACTGTTTTCAAGATCCTTCATCTTTGCCTTTTGACAGATTGATTATATCAGTGGTGTTAATCTAGTGAATTTTTCAATCCAGCTGTTATAGTTTTTGAACCAGAGTTTCTGTTTAGTTTTTTTTTTTATAATTTCTATCTCTTTGTTGATACTCTCATTTTCCCATATATTATTTTCCTGAGTTCCTTCCATTTTTTTTGTCCATATCGTCTCTTTAGGTCTTTGAGGACATCAAGGGCAGCTATTTTAAAATAAATTTCCATCACTTCAGATTTTCCATTAAAATGAACATGATTTTTCTGCTTCTTTTCATTCCTTATAATTTTTTGATGAAAAAACACCTATCCCTTGTAGTGTTTATAGACTCACTTAATATTGGGCAAGTTTTTATTATTTTGATATAGAACAGTTGTATATGTTCACTGGTACAATGTGATGTTTTAAAATATGTAAGCATTTGTGTAATGATCAAATCAGGAATTAACATACCCATCACATCAAATATTTGTCATCTGTTCATTGTGCAAATATTCAAAATCCCATTTGAAAAATATAGTGCATAGCTACTCTGTAATAGAGTATCAGAATTTATTCCTCCTTTCTAACAGTAGCATTGTACCTGTTGACCAGTTCTTCTCCATGTTACCCTTCTCCATATTGTCTCTAGCCATTGGTCACCACTTTCTAATCTCAACTTCTGTTTAAAATTTCCAGATTCACATGTGATTGGATCATATGTTATTCATCCTCTGTGCCTGGCATAGTTCACTTAATATACTGTCCTCCAGGCTCATCCATGTCACGAATGACAAGATTTCATTCTTTTTATGGCTGAATAGTATTCCATCTTCTATATGCACCACATGCCCTTTATCCATTGATCCATTGATAGGCATTTAAGTTCTAATTCAATCTGTTGGAGATTACATATATATATATATATATATATATATATGCACAAATATAATCCCAAATCTAATTCAATGGGGAGGTTCTATGTTGACTTTATGGGAAATTTTGATTCCATTTTTGTACAGTTCAGTTTGTTACCAGAATCATGGAAAAAATTAAATTCATGAACCAAGGCAGAGATGTGGATAGAGCCAAAGCTACAGCTACAGCTACAGCTACAGCTAGAGATAAATAGATCAAATAGGGATATTATTGGACCTTATGGTAGTTCTAATTTCTTGGGGGTGAGAGTGGGAAACCTCACACTACTTTCCATAACTGGTGTACTAATTTACATTCTCATGAGTAGTTTACAAGAGTTCACCTTTTCTCCACATCCTCACCAATTTTTGTTACTTTTTTGTCTTTTTGATGATAGCCATTCTAAATGGGACGAGGCAATATTTCACTGCAGCTTTTATTTTGGTATAGTAGAGAATGTTTTAAATTAAGTGATAAATCTAGATAGCATATCAATGAGTTCATTTCGACTTATTCCCTTCTTCCAGGTTTGTAACAATAAACAATGTGTATCTTCTTCAGTTTTGAATTATGACTGCACACCAGAAACCTGCAATAATCATGGTGTAAGTACCAGTACTGTGAGGCCATAAATCATTCAGACTAATCCAAGGAAACAAATGCATAGCACACAGGCACACACACACGCACACACACAAGGGCATGTGTGCACGCACCCTCATATATACACTTACATACTCATAAACCTAGCAGGAAAATTGGTTTTATTTTACCTAAGAACTATTTTATGATTCTTCTTGAACACCTGCAAATCCAGGTGCTTATCTTAGAAGGTGGTATGCTCCTACTTTCAGGTATGCAATAACAAAAGGCACTGTCATTGTGAAGCCACCTATGCACCTCCAAACTGTGCGAACCAAGATTCTTCAATGACTGGTGGGAGTATTGACAGCGGCAATGCGCGATTTGAAACAATCCCTAGTAAGTATTAATAACAAATGGAAAGCCTATAAAGCATCGTTTTAATTGGTTAAGTTTAAAAAACTTTGGTGTAACAATTTATATTAAGATTATATCTAAGCATCAAATAGTAAACCACATATGGGTATTTATGTTTTACATGTAGAGAGTATATGTAATACACACACACACACACATACACACACAAACACACAATATCAGTTAGAGCCCAGATAAGAAAACAGAAGTCAGTTTGGTCCTTAAAGGAAGGAAATCAATATGAGGCATCAGGTAGTACATAATGAGAGAAATGAAAAATGATCAGAGAATGATGAGATACTTAGATATTTACAACAAGAAATGACTAAGGTCTGGAGTGACAATGGAAGAAGAACAAGAACAAGAACCTGAACATAACATGACATGTGACTGTGGTCAGAGCTGGGTAACAGGGTATGTGCCTCAAAGAGAGGTACTGACCAGTATCATCTGAAGGTTTAAAGGATATGGGCCAGGGCTGTAGCTCAGTGGAGCAGCACCTTCCTGGAAAGTTCGAGGTCCTCCTGAGTTCAATTCCTGATACCATAAAAACAAATATAAATAAATCAAACACAGTCACTATAGGCAATGCTAGAGATGATGGGGGAGAAATACCATAGCTATTTCACTTTTCCAACCCTACAGATTCTATCCAGTGACTGGCTTAGCAACCTAACTAGAGGAGAGTACGCTTGGAAAATACAGTTCCCTGCAATATTGATCAAAGTAGGGACAGAATTTAGAGAAAGTCAGCAATTCACCAGAATTTGCAATAGCACTTAGGGTCAGGTAGTTTCCCTTATATATGTATATAAACACCCAAACTTGTAGATAAGTAGAGCCTGTGTTTCTGGATTTTGAATCAGAAGTAGTTCTTAACATTTCTGTATTTACTCCAGTATTTGGAAATACCATATTGAATGACATATAGGAATAGATTGTAAATTTAAGACATTATATTAGATAAGTGTATTACAACGCTATTTCCATGTTAGTAGTAACAGTTGCAGCTCACTGTTTCTGCCCACGCACACGTGTCTCTTACCCAAGGAGCAATGGAGACTACATCCCTAGAGTCCAGATTGCTCTTTGTGCTGATTGACCAATGACGTGGGCAGAACTGACCTTCTAGGTCTCCCGTGGTCTTCCTGCAGACTCCAACTAGGTCTCTTGAAAATCTTATTCTGGGGGCTCTCATTCCTTTGAAAACCATTTGCAATGTATAAAAACCAAATGTCCTGAGACACAAAAAGTAACCCCTCCCCAGCGAAACCTTCCCTAAACTCAGGACCCACAAAATGGTGAGAAAAATTAAATAATTAATTTAACTAAACTCTAAAGTAATTTCTTACACAGCAACATATCGCAGAAGCCAGGATAGTGTATTTCTGTAACAAACGTCTCACGCATGTGGCATTTGCTTTGGAATTGATCAGTGTGCGGTATGCAGCTAGGGCACGCAGAGACCCTTAAAGACAAGTTGGAATTCTCTTGAGGAGATTGTTGGTGAGCGATTCAAACTATGTTATTAGCAGTTGGCGAAAGCAGAACATTTACTATGAAGTGATAAATTGTTTGATAATATTGTCGCCTGTGGTAATGTGGAAGGTGAAACGTGCTTCAATTTGGTAACAAGTAAAATGCAGGGTAAACGTAAGACATTTAGAGGGAGGATAAAAATAAAGTTAAATTTCATTCTTGGTCTCTTTCAACAAGTATTTAATGGCAAATGGCTACCTTCAAGTCTGAAATTTTTTTAGTAATAAAATTTTATTTGAGATTAAAATATATATCAAGCATGTTCCTACAATATCCTCCGTTAAAACTTCATAAAATTCTAAGTTAATGTCTGGCAGAGACTTCTTCATCTATACAAAAGGCCTAAGAGTTTCATGAAAATGACTCCTAAGAATTCACCCACAAGAAGCCTATGAAGAATTTTAAGTAAGTTTTCCTAGAGCAGCCTTTCTAAGGCTCAACACAGAGAAAAATTTGTGTCAAACAGGCTTGTAGGAATGGACTTCATATAGTAGACTGTATTTTGTTATCTGATACCCAGAAACCCACATGTTAAAGAAATTGTATCAGGTCAGGCTGAATGTGATCAAGATAAATTCCTACGTTCATTCCTCCAGTCTACTAAGGGTTAGATACAGACTAATAAACCTATTCAAAATATGAAAAGGGGTATTCCTTGTGCAATATGGATTATCAATCAAAGGTTAGAAATAAGAAACTGGATGCTAAAACTTCTGAAGGTTGATGGTATAGAAAACCCACTACCAACAAAAACAAACAAGCTGTAGTCCCAGATAGTGAGCAAAACCACATTTCTGCAAGGAAGAAATATTGTTTAAAAAAAAAAATGGTGGGGAAACACCCATCAGTTAATTTTGTGAGGAAAACATTATTCTGATGCCAAAGTTAGACAAGCAAACTAACAAAGAAAAAATCACAGAATATATCCTTTATGAACAAAGTCCCAAAACTCCCAGCCAAATACTAGCTTATACTATTTAGCTGTCTATATTAAAACGCAATGGGAGTTCTGGGAAGATGGCAGAGCAGTAAGGAGCAGAGAAAACAGCCTCGCTGACAGTCACTGTTCAGGTGCTGAAATATAGCATCTTGAGGAAGTCAAGAAGAAAGAGGTCCCCTGGACCCAGGAAGGATCTGAAGCGTGAATTGAAGCCCACAGAGAAAGTGAAAAGAAAAACTTCAAGGAAGAAGAAGGCGATAGCTGGTGGCACCTACTCCCTGAGACAGGACTCACTGAGAGAGAGGAGTGGTTTGAACCTGCAGACGCATGGTGACAGTGACAGTGACCGCTGGCGACCCTGGAGGCCTTTGCAGAGAGACACAGCAGTAGAGGGGAGCAGCAGACATGGAGGACTGCACTGGCTGGTGGTGAGTGCAGAGGACTTAGTCCTCCAGCAGGAGAGAGCGATTAGCCAGGAGCCATTTTGGAGGTGGGCCAGCTGAGCTCAGAACCCAGAACTGCTGCCAGCTTTGTCTAGCAGTTCCCAGCTACTGAAAACAGTGATATATGTGCACCCATGTTTATAGCAGCAGGGTTTATAATAGGCAGATCTTGGAAACAACCTAAATGCCCATCAACTGAGGAATGGATAAAAAAAGATGTGGCATTTTTATGCAATGGAGTACTAAACCATAAAGAAGGATAAACGGGAGACTTCTATAGGTAAATGGATGCAACTTGAGACCATACTCATTAGTGAAATAAATAAGACACACATGTGTAAACATCATATTTTCTCATTATTGTGACAAGCTGAAAGAAAAAAACATGCATATGAGTTTGTATATGTATTTAAAAAACAGTTAAGACAGTTATTCTACTGATCTCTGTGAGTTCACTGAAGACAAAGATTTGTGCTGGTATTGTTCAGACAGCTGAATGCAGATGTCTTGTGCTTTGGGTGCATGATTTTGGGATGACACTGCACAATGTATGTACTATTGTTGCCCCCGACTGACGTGTTTTGAAATTTTGTTTTGTTTTGTTTTGTTTCTTCTTGAAATAAAATGGATTTGGAAAAAAATGAATATTACTAAGAAATAGAGTAAATAAAATATGCTTGACTTTTCCTGACTAATCCCATTTCAACTAAAATAAATAAATAAATAAATAAAAATAAAACACAATGATCCAGATCAATGGAACTGTTTTATCACTCAAAAGTCAATTAGTATAATTCACCATATCCACAAAAACTCAAAACAGAAAATTAGCTCAATTCCTAGCACTGGGGGAAAAAACACTCAAAGCAGCTCCAAAAAAAGCAGCAAAATAACAGAAGACAAACTCCTCAGTGTGATAAAGGACAAAGTCATCAACAACAGCTTGTGGCTGATACGTGTTAGGATACACTATATTTTCTCCTAAAATTGGGAGCAAGGCAATAAAACCTGCTTTCACTTCCTAGCTTGTGCATTAAAGAAACAACAGCAAAGAGGAAATGAAAAAATGAGAAAAGATGAACTGAGATGTGATGTGATTACATAGAAAATCCTAAGGAATGTACAAAAAGACCTCTAAAAGCAATAAGTAAATTTTGAAAGAAAGCAGAAAAAATCAGTATATAAAAATAAGTTGTACTGCTATATAAAAGGAAGAGTAAATAGAAATCAACTTAATAGGAATACTATTGACAGTATTATCACCATGTAAAATATTAGAAGTAACTTTAACAAAAGATGTACAAGATCTAAACCTCGGACACTAAAACAAAATTTATTTTTATTTTAAAGAAGTTAAAACAGAATAAAACCAATCAAAACAAACCAGTGTAAGAGATGCAGGACTTCAGAACATTACAAAATCAACAATAGTTACCATAATGCCTCTTGATATCTTCAAAATAGCTGCAGATAACTTCAGGCATAGTAAAAATCAAACAGAGCAGAATAGAATAGAAACAATAAGAACAAAACATTGAATGTAATAAAGGACTTCAAAACAAGCCAATAACAAATCCAAAATTGCTACCATAATGTATCTTGCTATCTTTGAAATAGCTGTTCCCACCATTGGATTTGACATAATCAAACAAAACAAAAGAGGATAAAACCCAACCCAACAAGACAATGGAAACAATATAGGACTTCCACAACAATACCATAGGGAATCAACAATGGCCGCAACCCTCAGAAGGAGATCCCCTCTAGATGTCACACTGTGTACTGCTATCCTCTAGGACCACTGAACTTAGACCTGCAGTGTTAGTGAAACACCAAAGCACCACAGGCATCCAATTGCATTTCACCTCCATAGCTATCATCACAGTCTGTGTTTCTCTGGATAAGCTGGTTGCTTATGGTGGGGAAGGGGGATTGGTACTTCTTATTTGCCATGCAATGGAAGGGGCTGGAGTCTGGCTGTTCCAGTCTGGCAGCAACCCACACATGGTGCTGGTTCCCAGACTGGGCTTCCTTGCTGGTGAGGCTTTGTTCTCTCTACCCCCCAGTCCACAAATCAACTAAAGCAAATATTCAGATAGATGTTAAGCACTGGAATAAATGGGGAAATAGGACATGTCACCCACTGGAAGACTTGTGACTGCTGAGATGTCAATTCTCATCAAATTAACTGTGTACTTTATTTAATATATATAAAATTTGCACATTACATATGTATTATATTAATGATAAATAGATCATATCCTAATTTAATTCTATAACTAAAGCCTCTAGATTAGAAATATGAATGAAAATAGCACACAACTGTTTTGAAATTTGATTCTAAAATACACACAAATAATGATTCTAAAGTACACACAAAAATTCTTTTTTTAAATTTTATTTTAAAGATAGTAAAATTCAACAAAACATAACAGAACAAAGTCAGTCAAAACAAAGCAGTAGAACTGGTACAGGACTTCCAAGCAAGATATCAGGAAAACAACAGCTACTATAGTATGTCTTGTGATCTTCACAATAGTTGACAATTCCACCAAGTGCAGTAAAATCAAACCAAAAAAAAAAAAAAAAAGGAATAAAACCAATCGAACAGAATATGAAATAAAGCAAAAAAAATTAATCAAAATAAAACAAAAACAGTGAGAACAATATTGGGCCTCAAAAACAAGACAGAAGAGAATCCCCCATATTTGCTACATTGCATACTGTCATCCTCCCAAGAGATGCTCAGACTGCTGGCCCCAGGCCTGCAAAGCCAACCAAACAATACAAGCATGTAGTTGCTTTATGCACCTCAGTTGCTATCAACTTAGCCAGTCCTCTAAACCAGCAGGTTACTTACCGGGGTGGCGGGGGGAGGTGTCTTGATTCTCAGCCCGCGAGCTGGTGGGCACAGGGGAGGCACAGATCTTTCTCTTCCTGGAGTCTGCACTGGTCGTGCTGCTCACCAGGAAGGTTGGCTAGTTGTCTTCTGGTTGGATCCTCCCTGACCCAACATGGCGGGTTCTCTGGAGGCACGGATCATTCTCTTCCTGGAGTCTGCACCGGTTGCCCAAAAATTCTTACAAGAGTCAGATAACTTTCAATAAAGAGCAAGGAAAAAGAAAGACTTAGTCTATTTGCCTGATATTGAATTTACTAAACTACTTTACAGTACAAATTTAGTATATGGTTCTATTAACCAAGACAGTGTGCCACTGGTGAAGGTTAAATGCATAAACATATCAACAGAATGGAACAGAATTTTTAGAAATATGTGTATTAAAATATAGTTAATCAATTTTTCAGTAAGAGCGCAAAGATAATGAGGAAAGAAAGTCAGTTCAAAGCATTGCACTGAAGCAAATGGATGTTTACATAAGCCCAGACGAACCTCAAGATCCTAACATAGTTAACAGTCAACATGAAATGAATTATAAATTAAACATAGAGGCCAGAATTATACATCTTCTAGCAGGAAGCATGACATTCATGACCTTGGGATAAACAACAATTTCTTAGACAAGACATAAAAATAAATATCAACAATTTCTTAGACAAGACATAAAAATAAGTATCAATGCATTAAAGCACAATTTAGACTTAATCAAAATGTTATATGTACAGTGTTTTTGATGAAAACATTCTATTGAATAGAAATTGCACTTCATCTTTAGTGTTGACAACCAAGGGAGAAGGTTCTCATTTAAAAAGCAAGGGTTGCCAGGAGTTTGGCTCAGTGACTTAAGCGCCTGTCTGACAGGTGCGAGGTTGTGAGTTCAATCCCCGGTGCTGCAAAAAAAAAAAAAAGCAAGGATTAGGGACACTGTATAGGCTCCAGAGGAGTTCATTTTTGTATTTATGCTGTCAAGTTATCTCCTTCATCTAAAATCTTATTAATTATAAAAGCACTGAATACTTTAAATTTTTATTGTAGGAGTCATAACAGAACGCAGAAATAATATTTCCTGAATTCCTGGTGATTGCTTTCTAATTAACCTCTGGTGTTTTTCTCTCCTAGACAGGTATCACATTGAGAGTGCTTACCACACCAAGCCTAAAAAATGGCCATTTTTCTTGATCATTCCTTTTTTCATTATTTTCTCTGTACTGGTTACTATACTGGTAAAAATCTATTACCAAAGGAAAAAATGGAGAACTGAAGACTATATAAGTGATGAGTATGTTGATTTCATATTTAAATTCTATTACTTTTATTAAATTCTAATTTGTGGTATAATAACTTATTAATAGCATGGCAGATATAAATAGTAACAATTCAGATTTAACTTTTGTTCATATATGGAAATTTAGTGCTTGACATGTTAATGATATAATGAATAATCAACAGAAACCAATCATTTTAATCTAATTAAAAACTCAGAGCTGAGTGTGGTGGCACATGCCTATATTACCAGCGCCCTGAGAGAATGAGGTAGGCGGATCTGAAGTTTGAGCTGGAATGGGTAACTTAGCAACTGAAGGAGAGCCTGTCTCAAAATAAATAAATGGTCCAGGCATGGTGGCACAAGGAGGTTGGAGGCTGAGGAAAAAGGATCCCCACAAGTTCGAGGCCAGCCTAGGCTAGTCAGGTTAAAGCCAGTCTGAACTACACAACAAGGATTTCTCAAAGACACAAAAACAAAAACAAAAACAATCCCCCTCAAAAAAACAAAGAACAAAACAATGGATCTGAATGTATACTCTAAGAATAAAAATAAATATTAAAATTGGTATAATTTTCCATAGGGAAATTTCTATACAATAATTTCTGACTTTGAATTTTCTACCTGTGCCCTTTGTTTTACTTAAAATGAATTTGAATTTCACTAAATAAAGTAACAAAACAGTGTGTGTGAACTATATATGCTGAGAAGTTAATGTAAAATTGTGGAAATAGTATGTATTATACGAAATAGCTAATAATTTTAAATATACCTTGTTAATACTTAGATACAATTTTCTTACATTGAATAACTTTGTTGTGGATAAACTAATACCAAATAACTGTGGGGGAAAATAAGCTAGCAAATAGTATAAAAATAAACAGGGCTAAAGACGAAGTGTAGAAGAAAACTGAAAGACATTTCACCAATAATATTTTGAACATGAAAATGACCTGGGTCTCAGCTACTCCCCTTGCAGGTATCTTCCTGAAGGAGTTAAAGACATCCTATTACAAATGACACAGGCTCACCTGTGCTTATAGCAGCACAAATCCTAACAGCTAAATCTTGGAAGTAGCCTATCTGTTCATCAACAGATGAATGGATGGCAAAATTGTGGTATTTATATTCAGTAGAGTACCACTTCGCCACAATTAAAGATAAACTTGAATCTTTTTATAGGCAAATGGATGCAACTTGAGACCATAATGGTGAGTGAAATCAGTCATACAACACAAGCTTAAATCTCACATAGTTTCTCTTACATGAAAGACCTAAAGTATAAATAAATTAAATAGCCAAATAAAAGATAGATAATAGGAAACAGAAAGATCTTCCATGAAAGGGAAGGAGACTAAGAGATGTGGGGGGAGATCAAGAAAGGGGATGCAAAAAATTCAGATGTGTTATGTACATGTACCAACTCCCCACCGTAAATGTAATCATCACATATGACAAATATGTACTAATAAAAAAGAAACAAAAAGGAAATGATGTGGATGTTTGCTTAATCATTGATCCCTGTCCCTAGTTTGAGTCCCAGGAGAGTGGGCTTCCCCAAGTAGAAGATTCCTAAGGTGTGGCCACACCCAGCTGACAGGTTGGGGGTTGGGATGTTGTTTCAATACCAATAAAGCAGTTCAAAGTTCTAGAGAAAATATATTTTAAAATAGTTATTTTTATTTTTAAAAATACAGGGATATTGAAAGTGAGAGTGAACCCAAAGGCTCCAAAGGCTCGAACCAGTAGTCTGGATAGCAAGGATTCTGTGATGCCACAGTGAGTGTCTGGTAGTTCAAGATGGGAGAGTGGGGGGGGATATTAGGGAAATACACCCGTGCATCAAACAGGGACGGTTGTATCGTTTTACATAGTAAAAGTAAATGAAAAAATATTTTTTCAATATTGTAAGTTATGTCGCAGATATGGTAAAGGTTTGAATGTCACTGCAATTTGTCCTTTGAAAAATTCTTGCAGTTTTATGTTTTTAAGTCCATTTTCTAGTTGAGTTTAATCTTTTAGCATCTGTAGATTCAAAATGTTGGTTAAAGGTAAATAACGTGTGATCTTCGCTTCCTAACATCATCAGATTTGCTTGGCTACACTGATAACTTTTTCTCCTTTCTTCAGTCTTTCAGAGCAATTATCTTCAATGGATAGGAAAAAGTGGAAAAGAAAAAATATGCGCTACCTTTTTTCCTGGAAGTCAAACCTATGCATCGTGGTTTCCACTGCACCAGAAATTATAGACATTTTCATGTACATATAACATATACATATATATGATTCTACAGATAAATTATTTGTAAGAAAAGCCCAATTATGAGTTTTATATTACAATTTTCTCATTTTAAAAGTTATTTCACACTGTGTTAGCTGGAAGTCACTAATTCTGTTAGTTAGAAAGCATGATACAGAAAAAGTTATAATAAAGGTAATGCCATGATTAAAGGCTACTGTGATATTTTAATTTCCAAAGATCGTTTTTAATGTTATAATGTGATGGTTTAATAATGATTCAAAGGTCTGGAAAAAATTCTCACCTATTTATTTCACTTATGAATATGTCTCAAATTGTCTCCATTTATCTCTAAAAGTCTCAGCTTTATTCTTCTTTATGACCAAGTAGTACTCCATTGTATAAAAAGACGATGTCTTTTTTATCCGTTCCTTGGGTGATGTCATTTGGGTTGTTTCCAAGATTTAACTATTACAAATTGTCCCCTAATGTGTGAAGCTGAATGAGTAAATAAGATCCAAATTGTACAATAGATATTATGAATTGGGGAAAAAAACTGTTTAAAAGAAAAGAGAAACTATGATGGGGAAATGAGAAAGGAAGAAATGGAAAAGGGAAAAAAAATATATATATATATGGTAGTTAAGATAGTTACAGGGTAAGGATGTAGCTCAGTGGTAGAGTGCTCGCACAAGACCCTGAGTTCAATTCCCAGTACCACAAAAAAAAAAAAAAAAGATAGTTATACAGCTAGTTTCTCTTAGTTCACTGAAAACAAATAATGTTTGTTATCATTTAGACAATATTTCATGCCTATATCTTGTACTCTGAGTAACTACTATGAAGATAACAATATATGATACATCAATTACTGTTACTCTTCCAGTATCTTTTTTTTATTTAAGAGAAAATGGACGCAAAAAAGAGAAACAAAAAGCAAAAGAGACAAACAAACAACACCAACAAATCCGATGTGATAACATTATAGGTTTACAAAATGAGATGGTTGGAACTTGACAGTAGTTGTAATATTGCATATCGTTGTCTTCAAAGGGGTTGTTCAGATTAACAGATATAGACATGCAAAATTGATCAAATCATTTGAGTATTAACTGTTCTTTTTCAATAGTTAATGCATTTAGTAATATAGTCATTTTAACTATCTTATGTACACCTTTTTATAAATTCATATCTTTTTCCTTTTCCCTTCCTTCTTTCCTCCTTTCCCCTTGGAATACCTCTTGCTGTCTTTAAAATAACTGCCCATATCATCAGGCCTAGTATAATCAAACAAAATAGTTCAGAATAAAGCCAATAGAAAATAAAACAATGGTCACAGAAAAGAGAAACAAAAAGCTAAGGAACCAATGAACAACAACAACAAATCCGATACTGTAACATTATAGGTTTACAAAATGAGATGATTGGAGTTTGACAATGGTTGTAACATTATATATTGTTACCTTCAAAGGGGTTGCTCAGATTGATAGATATAGACATGCAAAATTGATCCAATCATATGAGTATCAACTGTTCTCTTTCAGTAGTTAATGCATTTAGTAGTATAGTCATTTTGACCATCTTATGTATACTCACATATAAATCTATGTCTTTTTCCTTTTCCCTTCCTTCTTTCCTCCTTTCCCCTTGTAATACCTCTTGTCTTCAAAATAACTGCCCATACCATCAGGCACAATACAATCAAACAAAATAGTATAGGATAAAACCAATTAAAAACAAAACAATGGAAGTAATACATAGTAAAACAACACTGATTACTATAATGCCTCATGTTATCTTCTAATCAGTTGCCTATATCATCTGTTATAGTATAATCAAACAAACCAAAATCGGCTAAAATCACTCAGAACAATGAAAGCAATACAGGGTTTCAAAACAAGATGATCAAATATCAATAAAGGCTACCCTGATATATTTTGTTATCTTTGGAATAGCTGTCTATGTCATCATATATAATGAAATTAGACAGATCTAGATAGAATAAGATCAAACTAAACAGCTCATTGAAGACATTACTGGATTCAAATCCCAATGATGGATTATTTAATTGTCTGCCCTGCTCGGTGAGATCTCTCTGCTGCTGTTTCTGGAGCTGTGGACTTTTTTTATCTCTCTCTAAAATGTCCTTCAGTATTCTTTGTAGGGTTGGCTTGGTTGTCGTAAATTCCTTTAGTTGTTCTTTGTTGTGGAAGTATCTTGTTTCTCCATTGATTTTGAAAGATAGTTTTGCAGGGTGCATCAATCTGGGTTGGAAGTTGTTTTCTTTCAGGGCTTGAAATACTTCACTCCAAGCTCTTCTTGACCTGATGGTTTGTGTTGAGAAGTCTGTCGTGATTCTGATGGGTTTTCCTTTGTAGGTGATCTGTTTTTTCTAATAGCTTTTAATAGTCTGTTTTTGTGTTGAATTTCTGGGATCTTGATTATCATATGTCTCGGTGTAGGTATATTTTGGTCATGTTTAGCTAGAGTTCTATATGCTTCACTTATCTGGAAGTCACTTCCTGTTCCCATATTTGGAAAGTTTTCTGAAATTATTTCTGTAAATAGGCTTTTAATTTGATTTGTATTGACCCCTGCTTTTTCACTCACACCTTTAATTCTTAAATTGTATTGTTACTTCCAGGTTTCTTGTTATTTTTAAGAGATCTTTCATTTCACAATCACATGCTGCAAACATGTCTTCGAGGTTTGAAAGTCTATCTTTAGTTTCCTTCCGGTGGTTTTGCCAACTTTCCTTGGATTTTTTGAATTCCCAGTAATCTCTTTTAATCTGTTTCATGTGTTTCAAATCTTTTTTGTATTGTTCATCCAGGTTTCCCTCATTTTTCTATGCTCCATTTTTTTATCTATGTCTTCTGTAGGGTTGCCTAGCAGTTCTTTTATTATGCTTTTCATTTCTTCCATTATTTGAGTTAGTATTTCTGTTCTAATTTCTTTTATAGCCTCTTGAAGTTGTTTCTTTACTTCTGTTGCCATCACCTCACAAACTTCAGTTGTGGGACTCCTGATCTCCTCTGCGTTTGCATCTCCTGGATTTGCTCTGCTTGAACTGGA
>RJWM01020485.1:0-36941 GCA_004363535.1 Dasyprocta punctata
TGGCACTGTTCTTTTCCACCCTCTCTTTACTGAAACACTCATAAACATCAAATTATAAAGCAAGATATTTAAGATCTAGAAGTTATACTGTATATAAAATTCCCAAAAATGAATGGAAGGGATGTATGAAGAGAAGTAACATAAATCAGTATTTAGTCTTTTCTGTACAAAAAAGGCCTTTCATAGACATTAATACCTTCTTACTTTGATGACAAACCTGTAGTTTGAATATTATTCCTCACCATTTTGCAGATAAAAAAAAAGCATGACTCAGAGAAGCTGAGCAATTTTCTCTAAGATCACACCACTTGTAAGTAGCAAAGCCAACACTCAGGTTCATCTCTTCTGAATGCAGTTCCCTGGGGGCAGTTACTGGTTCAACTAGTACCCAAGAAATTCTTGCAAGATTGGAAAACTTCCAAGTGGTTAACCAAGTTGGTTACATCATGAGCCTCTTTCCTACTTGTGGATTTTCCTTTCTTACTGAAGGTGATTAAAGAAAGTTACCTAAGCCTCTTATCAAAGCTTAAAAACTTCCTGGTTCTGTGATAACTAGTGGTGCATGTAAAGCTTCCCTCTGACTGGGTTCCAGAGGGTCTAAAATTTAAACAGCCATTACAGAGGATAAGGCCTCTACACTGTATGTGTTCATTCAGTTACTTATATGTGATCATTCAGCTTGGAAAGGACAGTGACCACACTGCACACATTTTGCATCCCAGGCCCAGTGCAAAGCTGGGCCCATGGGAGACAACTTAGTGGACTTGGAGCACCAGGCTGGTGGGCACTTTGGTGTGTGACATCTATTACCAATCACCAGTAAAGCTCGACTTTGCTGCAGTGAATAGAGCAGAACTCAGCTGTCATGGAAAAATACATCACCCAGCAACTCTGCACTGTTTTATTGTGAATCCGAGCTACTAACCTGCAGAGCACAAGGATAGAGCCACACAACTTCTGCATCCCCCATTGAGTCTTCTCTCTTCTCCCTGTTCCTTTTCAGAGACAGCTTCTTTTACAGAAACCAGAGTCTAAGCCTGGGCCACAGATCTTGTTTGTTTCAATAAGAAAAATGCTCAGGCAGGATGTGTAGTTGTCTTCTACTTTGTGTCTCCTGAATGTCAGCATTGGTTCCAATCTCCCTGTAGAGGAGGATGGCATTGACCTCAGAGAGGTGACATGGTATCAGCACCCGCTGCCACCATGACTGTGGCTGAATTCAGCAGCTCGTTACAGTACCGGTCACCTTAACACACACAGCTCTATCTAACCCTCTGTTGTTCTCATTTTACACATGAAGAAATTGGGGCACAGAGGTGAAGTGACTTGCCCTGGGTCACAGAGAATAAGTGGCAGATTTGAAATGAGACAGAGCTGTTGGACTTCACAGCTGTACTTTTCTTCTATGACCTCGGGTAAGTGAATGACTCTCTCAGCATTCAGTTTTTTGGCAATAAAATGAGGGAGAGACAACTATTTCAGCAGACTGTTCAGAAAAGAAATCGAGATAAAGCATGAAAACACCTGACCTCAAGTAGTTGTTGAAGATCTATGAGGCTCTTTCTTGTTCCTCATATTACCTGGGATAGAAGACCATCACCTCCTGCCTCTTGAGCAATGCTTTAGAAATACAGTGCTGAAATTAATACAAACCATGCCGGAGCCAATGATAATAAGGCTGGTTTCTTCAACCTTATTATTTTGCTTTAATGACAGACCCCTCTCCAGTTTCCTCAGCAACCCTACAGAGCCAACTCAAACTGAAAACACGCACAGCAGTTGCGAACTCATTGTTGAAACATGACAGACACTTGAAGAACCAGGAAATTCCTTCTTAAAATGACTTGCTCCTTAGCCAAAGCAGACATGGGTTAAACAAGACAATGGTGTGGTTGTGGCCTTCAAAACACCCAGTGGGTTTCATGCTCCTGGAGGGGCTGGAAACACGGGGCTATGCTTGCCAGCTGGCACTGAGGTTCCGTGGACAAGATATGAGTGCCCTGGCCTTCCAAGTTGGAGCAATTGCTGGCAGAACACCGTGAGCATGTCAAGTTAAGAGAATACAGTGCTTTTTTCAAAAGGCCCAATACTGTTCTTTCTTTAAATGGTAGCCACTGAAAAGTTATGCAAACAGTGCAGCTGTGGAATATTTAATCTGACATTTGGTATGGCTCCCTTGTTTATCCAGGACATGGGGAGTGCAGTTATACTAACAATTGTTTCATTACTTCTTTAAAAAAAAAAAAAAGATAAATCAGATATGACCGCTGAATTTTCCTTCTCCTGACCTTTATATTGGTCTCTTCCTGGCTGCATTCTTGATTCCCAGAGTCACGGAATGACAATTACAGACCACAGGGCATAAAATGAATAGCTCGTTAACCAGGTGAGTGTACTTAATACTTTTTGTGGAAAGATAATAAAAACTTCAGGAGTCCTCATGGGTGTGGTTTTCTTAAGGTTTGGCAGTTTTTTCCTTTGGGGCTGGTGTTAGGGGGCTTCACTGGCTCTCATGGAAACATTACCAGAACTGTCCCCTCAACCCTTGTCTCTGAATTTTAGTGAGGAAGGAATCAGCACGCTGGAGTCTGTCAGCCACTCCCCTTGGGCATGCATGCTGGCTGCCTCTGCTCTTCCACTCTGCCAGGAGTTGACATAGCCTGTTCCTTCTCCTGGTCCTGTCTCACTGAAAGATCTGTTCCCCTAGAAATGAATCTCTTGTGGATTTTTTTTTTTTTTGGATTATCAATCAAACAGTTTCTGACCTGCAGGTAAGGAGAGAATTACTCACTGCTTACAAGACACAGGGGTCGTAAAAAGACCAGAGTCAGTGGCCAGTGGTCACTTCACCGAGGAAGGATGCAGAACTGCCCAACATTCCAAAGAGAAAGGAGAACCTTCTCAAATGCTCTTCCACTGAAGAGTGAGAATAGCTACTTAACATAAGCACACACAACCCATGAAGTCCTATCCTTCGGTACATGACCAATAACACTAAACAGCACTGACAGTCGTACACTGATGAAACCCATTCATCCTCCTCCACTTCAATGCTCCCTTGGCAAAAACACAGACTCAAATATAAGACCTTGGCTCCAGGTAATGCTCATCCTATGCAAAAGGATGGGATTGAAGGGACAGAAAAAAATCAAATGGAAAATGTTAAAAAACAATAACACACACACACACAAATTTTTAAAGACTTGAAACTGTTAAATAAACTGGAGACTGACAAATTTGAACATTTATGTATTTCGAATTCAAGCTTTCTGGATTTCACTCCAGATAAAAACTTATCTTTGTTTTTCATGGAAAATTCAAAGAACACAAGAGTTAGCTTTAAAAGCCCTGTCCTACTTTATTCTTTTATGGTTTTAGAGCTTGAGGAATTCTGTCTGGTAAGAAACAAACTTCCCAATCTCAAAAACTTTATAGTCAGTGGACAAAAATGGTCAGCAAGCAGGAAAATGCTTTCACTTGAACCACTCTAGCTGGTATAAAGCAGAGTAATATATATTCTGATTATCAATGCCTATTAAAATATCTATATATAACAGTTAATAGCAATTTTCAAAAATAGAGTAACAGTTAATTTTTATTGTCTCCTTTGTGATGTTTCTCTTTTTCAAGTTTTAGCATTGAATATCTATTTCATTATGTAAATGGGAAGTAGCAGTTAAAATACAATCTCCCAAACTCCACCTACATGGAAGAACTTAGTACAAGTATTCTAAAACACGAAAGGGTAACTAAAATCTAGAATTTATTACATATTTCAAAATAACTAGAGTAGAAAAATTAAAGTTTCCCAAAACATAGAAAAAATAAATGTTTGAGGAGATAGAAATGCTGATTACACTGATTTAGTCATTAGACATTCTATACATGCATCAGATTATTATACTGTATCCCCACAAGTATAAACAAATATGTGTCAATTAAAGATAAAAAATTAATGCATTTTTTCTTGAAGGCTTTTGTAATGTTTGTGTACTGGGAATGTAGTACTAAGTCCTGAAATGAAGTAATTCTGAATGTCCTCACTATGAAAGTTGCTCTAAATCAGGAAACCTCTATGGAGACTTTCCAGTAGTCTTTCCCAAAGGGCTTAAATAAACTCCTTGCCTATTTTTTCAAGTGTTCCTCATGTATGAAGATCTTACTATTATGTCCTTACAATGAATCAATATAGTTTGAATTAAAATAATGACAAACTAAATTCCATAGGCCAAGAATATACTATAAAAATTGCTTCCTAAGATTTCTCAAAGTGATTTCATCTGTCTAACATCTTCAAAGAAGACAGCAGGACATTTCTCTGTAAATACCTGGGAAGCATTATAGGGTCTAGCAAGCCCCCTTAGGTTTCTTTAAAGTGTAATCTACTGTGGAGATTGAGTAACTTTTTAAACTGCAGGATGACAGAGTAGTTACAGCTCAAACGCTGACACTAACTAGTGGGGGAGGAGGAAAGTTTCTGGAATATTCTGTTGAGCAACAGAAGAAGGAGTAGACTCACACTGACTAGCAATGTCTGCCACTTGTTACATGTGTAAAGGAATGATATTGGTGGCACAGTTGGTTTCAAATTGCCAGATTCTTATTCCAGAATCTGACTAAAGGAGTTTCTAGTGTTTTGTATAGTAAGCAAAGTATCATTCCTACAATTTGTAGTCAGATAATGTCTAGGCATATCTAGGGACACCTGAAACTATTTGTCTTCCTTCCCACTGGACTATCTTTGTATGTCTAAGAACCTGGGGCCACTGGCCACAGCTGGGTGAAGACCATGACCCGTGCTGTCCACTATTACATATCTAGTAAGTTCTTATGAATGCTGTCACCCCTCCCTTAAAAAGCTAGTATGGAGAGCCACATCTGATCTTTAAAAGGGTAAAGGAGTAGAAATCAGAATATTTTATTGGCTTATCTTTACATTAGCATATCCTTCAGTCTTATACCATTCCACCATGAAGAGGAAATTTTAAAGCAAGACAATAGTATAAACCCAATGTTACAGTAGCTCTCAGTATCATCTTTGCCATTAGATGTTATATATATATATGGTGTATTCAATGTATGCAATGGAAATCTTAGAGAAGTGAACTAAAGCTGAATTCCTATGAGAAGAAAAGACTTAAATTACTTTCTGCCATATTGCTACAACAGAAATTTTATTGGCAAAGTAAGTTGCAATAGTACTCCCAGCAGATTTCTGCATGTGTGAAAAAGAAAGTATAAAGAAAGGAAAAGAAGAAAAGTGAGCAAATTGGAAAGGGTGTTTCTACAACCATAGTTAAGCTCTGTATTTATTAATGTAACCTATGAAAAGTCACACTGACTCAGTATATAAAGAAAGTAGTGAATTGTTCAAAGATACTATAGCCTATAAAGTTTAGGTCCATACAAGTTTCATTTCTTTTTATTTTAAACAGAAAAAAGTAACAAATAATAGTAAAACAGAGTTTCAAAACAGACTAGTAGAAGAGTAACAATAATCAACACATTGTGTATTGTTATATTCACAGTAGTTGTTCAGAGTGCAAGATATAGGCATGAAAATTACTAGCACAAAACTTTCTCCACAGTGAACTAAGAGAAACAAGCTGAATAACTATCTTAACTGTCTTGTGTTTCATTAAAAAAATGAAAAATAACTAAGAACTTCTAATATCAAAAGTACAAGGATTTAGTAGGTAAAAGTGAAATCAATTCTACCAACCTCTCCCTATTAACCATCAAAGGTAGCTAATGACTACAGAGAGGCAAAATTACCTAAGAAAATTATTCCAGCACTAAGTCTTGGCAGTAGTGTTGATCTGGTACTATACATCTTCTCATATTTCTTTATTTTATTTTATTTTATTTTTATTATTAAAAGAATAAAACCAAACAATATAAAACAGAATAAGGCCAATCAAAACAAAATAGTGAAAGTGATACAGGACTTTAAGACAAGAAAATAGGAAATCAACAATGGCTACCATAATGTATCTTGTTATCTTTAAAATAGCTGCCCTTGCCATCAGACATAATAACATTGAACAAAACAAAATAGAATAAAACCAAACCAAACAAAACAATGAAAACAATACAGGACTATAGAACAAAAAAAATAGGAAATTAACAATGGCTACCAGCTTCAGAAGGAAATCCCCCATAGTTGCTATATTGCATGTTGCTATCCTCCAAATAGATGCTCAAACCACTAGCCTTAGGCCTGCAAAGTAAATCAAACACTGAACACTACAAGCATTAAGTTGTTTTTTTCTACCTCAGTAGCTATCATTCCAGCCTGTGTTTTTCCAGAACACCTGGTTGCTTATTGGGGGTTCAGGGGCTCAGCTCTTCTTGTCTCCCAGCCTGCATACCAGCCAGTTCACAAGAAGGGGTTGGCTTCTTGTTTCTCCTCCCCATGGCCCACAACTGCTGCTGACTCACAGGAAGGGGTTGCCTTCTTGTTTCTCTACCTGGTAACCTGCGACTACTGCTGACACACAGGAAGGGATTGGCTTCTTGTTTCTCCTCCCCATGGCCTGCAACTGCCACTGACCCACAGAAGGGGTTGGTATCTTGTGGGTCCTCCCCATAGCCCACCACTGCCTCTGGCTCAATGAAGAGGTTGGTTTCTTGTGTCTCCTCCCCATGACCCACAACTGCCACTGACTCAAAGAAGGGGTTGGCTTCTTATTTTTCCTCTCCTTGGCCTACAACTGCCACTGTTCTCATATTTCTAAGAAAAAAAAAATACCTTTGAAGGAAAGCAAAGAAACAGCCAGTGAACCACCATCAAACTGAAGAATAATGACATAGTAAAAATTATGAGAAGAGGGAATTCTGAAATATTCCTCTAAATATTCCTTAGTTTGAAAGGAGAAGGACTAAAAGAGGTGAGGAGAAACTACAGCAGTTAGAAGCCAGCTTGTTGTGATTTAGATTAGGAAATCCTGGGACCTTCCCTCCTCAGTATTGTCTGACTTGGAGGGGTCCTGACAATGGCAATGTGGAGAAATGATGCCTAAACTTGGGTCATTGAGGAGAGATGGGACTCAATCCATTTAAACTTTTTTTTCCTGCTGTATATTTCAGCCAAATATACATTATAATGCATGAAAGGAAGGAATTGGGGATGAGAAAAAAATACGTATCTCACCAAATACAAAGGGTATAGCAGAGGGAATTTCCTGATATTGAATTTGTCCCAGTATCACTGTACCCTAAACAGAATATGCTCTCAACTCAGTGGATTATAGTACCTCATTGTCCCCAACTATCTCTTTAACCAAAGGCTGTTGAGTGGCTTGAATGGCAAAACATCTAGGCTGGCTTTCTATCTAAATTTGACAGGGAGAGAAGAAATTCACTTGAGTAAGAAGAGAGAAATTTCAAGAAGAATCCTTCCATACTATTTATTATTTGTTTGCTAGAATATGGCCTTTATAGATAAATATGCCACTTCCTCTTAAACTCAAGTAAAGGGGAAATTAAATTTCTGGAAAAAAATTTTTAATAAAAAGGTCAATTAAATACTACATTGCTAAAAATGAGCATAGTTTTAAAAGTATTCCTGGAAAATAAGAAAAGAAGTAAACAAATGCTTTTATATTAAAAGGCTAATAAAAAATTTAAAAAACATGAATTCTAAGAAGCAAGGAGATAAAAGATAGAACAAGACAAATATTTTATGTTTTCACTTAGAGACGGAATCTAAAAGAATTGATCCCAGGTACAGAGGGTGGAATGGGAGTTACTAAAGACAAGACAGGTGGAAAGGGGAAATCTTTAGAGGAACAAATTTGCAGTTAGACAACTTTGAAGCAAGAAGGAATAAATGACAATTACTTAAGGTAATGGGGATGTTATGAAGTTGATTCAGTCATTCAGTACTGTATACATATACAGTAACATCACCTTGCACTTCATAATTATGTAAAAGTATCATCTATCAAAATACTTTTAAAAAGATAGCAAGTAAATGGACTGAAATTTTGAAAGTTTCAGCTTAGCCATGGAAACAAAGTTATTTCAAAATTTAAGGTGATATTGTAAGTTGAGAGACAAAGGGAAGAATTTATAAAAAGACAAATCTTTCTGCACACAGAAAACAAGGAAGAGGAAACTAAAAACTGTAGGAAAAGGACAGAGTAGGAAAAGAATGTGAGAAAACAATACAGATAAAATGTAAACATAGAGTTCTTACATGAATAATGAATGTAAATGAAGTACTGAGACAGAGTTAAAAACAAAAGAAAAAACTGTAATTAAATTAAAAGAAGCTTTGTGCATAATAAACATAACTACTTCCATAGGGAAAATTATTGGAAACTTATGACATTCTGAATTCAAAAGGAAACAGGTCTATAAATGTTGAGCAAGAAAAAACATAACCTCAAATGGGAAAAAATCACTCTGGCTTCAAATTTATATACATCTATGTCCACTAAAAGATATGGCAGAAATATCCCTGAAATGAAAACTACGAATAACTTTTTATTTGCACAGTAAAATTGTATACAGCAATGAAAATAAATTTTGTACTAGTGTACGTAAAAATATAGATTAATGACTCCTATAAAAGTAATACAAAATGAAAAAGGCTTCCAGGAAGAGAAAGTAGTGGAAAATTCTACCAATGTTGATAATAGTCAAGCATTCCATACAGGGTCTTTATTCATTTTGTAAAAATAGACAACACTGTATACTTACACACTGAATGACAAGTTTTAAAATGTTGACTAAAATTAGAACAATCATTGAAAATAAAAGGAGTTAATAGAAAAATGTTTTGTTTAGGAGAAACTAGAAATAGCCAACATTGGAATTCCTAGGAGAAAAAAATGACCTTTTTTTTACTATTTCAATGTATTAACTTTATTTGGATCAAACTAATAGCAAAAAAAAGGAAAGAAAGAAAGAAAAGAAGGGAGAAAAACACAACATTTGAAATTTTAAAATTGACCAGATACGTGATGATAAAACTACTAATCTTTACAAGTTTTGCCTGTTTTTATTTTTTATTAGTACTGTACATGTTTGTAGTAAGTGATGATTACATTTCTTGCGGGGAGTTTGTACATGTACATAACAAGGAAAAACTACTAAATAGGTTTTGCCGTATATTAGAAATTTAATGGTAATAATTAAAGACTATTACACTCCACAGCTTCAAAGACAGCAGCAGAAAAAAAAAGAATAGAGAAAATTTACTAAGTTAAAAGAAGGTAGAAAAGATGAAAGAATAGAAAACAAAATAAAGTTACTGAAATTACTCATAATGTGAGTCTCACAATAAAAAATAAATGGATTAAACTTATTCATTTAAAAAATAGAGATTATAGACTCTAAGATTAAAACACCATAGAAATACCATTCTTCCATGAAAAGAATCAGTACTGTTTAGAGAAGTGGTTGATGTCTGAGCTAGAGGAAGGTAAGTAAATATTTATAATGCAATAATGACATAAATAAATAATTGCTGATGTATTATAATTTTTTTAAATACAGAAAAATAGTAAACTCCATTGTAAGGGTTGTATCACCCTGGTACCAGCATAGGGTGAGAAAATCCTAAGAAGCATCACCTACAAAGGTCTCATTATAAAGGTGAATTAAAATAGCCACTTAAATCCACTATAAGCACATGGGCATGGGAGCCCACATTTTTGCCACCAAATTGACAAAAATAAGAAAGACTGAACCAAGCAGTAATGCTGCACTGATGGGATATGGGTATATATTATAATATTCTTAGAATAATTCAGCAGAAGTGATTGCAATTTGAATGTTCACAGTTGTCTAAGAAACTCCTAAGACTATCTCATGTAGATAATGGGGCAAAGGGCATAAATGTCATCTGCAAAGATGTTTACTTTTGAGCTGGAATTTAACACTAAGGAGATACTGATTTTTATTTCTTGTCATTCTCAACTCTGGATTTAGCTAAGTTAAGATACAAACTGAACTCAGGGTGAGTATTTGGTATCAATCCATGGGGTAGGAGATAGTTAATAATGACTATATGGCTATAATGACTATATATGTGTACATTTAAATTAGCAACACTAATTTAACACCCACCCAACTATTATGAACTTTTAGCCATTGACAGATGGAGTAGCTATAAAAGTGGCCTCAGGCAGTAGTTCTCAAACTCAAGTGTATATCAGGATCAGTTGTTCTGCCTCAGAGTTTCTAATTCAAAGACCTGAAAAACTGCACATCTGACAAATTACCAGGTGTTCCTGATGCTGCCAGAGGGCCACATTATGTGCAACAGTGTTCTAAAAGAAATCTGATTCTTTTCGGAGTGTATTCTTAGATTAACTAACCAGAGAGAAAGTAGAAAAGGAGTCTAGGACATAAGTCATTCTCATCTCCCCCTCTCCTCCTACATCCTCCCTTTATTTTATTTTCAGACGAACGTTTATAGTTTTAATTCAATATATGTCCTGAAATCTGATAATAGCACCTTCCTCTTTTTATATAAAAACAAACAATGAAAAACAAAAGACCTTGGACCTGAAGCAAGTTCGTCCTGCAGCTCCCAATCAGGTTTAGTTCCTAAAGTACCAGCAGTATTCTGAAGGAAAGAAGAACACGTACAAGACTTTCTACAACCCTGAGATTATGCAATGCTCTGTCTTCAAAATCCCAGGCTGACCTTTCTCAGCAGTCTCTACTCAGAAGCTCTGCTATGGTTTGGATGTGGCCTGAATGTTTCCCAAGGTTCCGCTGTGATTAAAGCCTTAATCCCCAAGGTAGGGTTGTTGGGATGTGATGGACCCTTTGGGAGGTTGGGTTTAGGGGGAGGTCCTCAAATTATAGGTGATACCAACCTCTCACCCCACATTTTCTGTTTGATAATATGATCTCTTCCAAATATAGATATTTCCTCCATGTTCTGCCTCTATCAGCTGCCCTCACCTGAGGCCAAAACCATAGAGCTCACCTGATCTTGGACTTTGAACTCCTAACAGTCTGAATTAAATAAACCTTTTCTCTTTATAAGTTAGCTGCCTTAGGTGTTTCATTGTAGTTACATAAAGCTGGCTAATACTGCACCAAGCTTTTTCTCAAAGGAAAAAAGCAAAAATGATTTTAAAAATACAAACATAATTTGTGGATTTTTAACTTCCGATAGCTTTGAGAAAAGGTATAGGAAAAGGGTCATTTGCCTCATTGGCCAAAATAAGGCTGAGCGTAATCTGGTTACCACCATCTGTATGGGAAGGTCAGGAATTGAGTTCACGCAGTTGACTGTGCCAGAGAACACATCAGCACTTCGAGCTGATGACTGCACTGTGCTGTCTAACTTCACGTATGGTTAAACTAGGAAATGTAATTTGATATGACTGAGGTAATGAGGCTTAATGTATTGGCTTCACACACATTAAAAGAGGCAAATCATTGGTGACCACAATTCAGCTATGTGATGTTGAATCCACCATCTTAGTCAGACCCTCCCTGACTTTAAAATCTTTTTGTTCACTTTTAAATTCTCAGACAGTTAATTACCTTCACTGCTTTAGAAATGTCAGAAATACCCAAGTCCGTGATTTGCTGGCACAATTTATAATCAGAAAAAGTCAACTTTTGTTTCATACTCAGCCTTTTATCTTTTCTTTTGTCCTCAACTGCAAAAATTTTCTCACTGGATAAAAATAATTAATGTATGCAAAAGTGCTTAGACCAATGTCTGCAGTTGAATATGTGCTTAATAAATGTATGTGCTTATTGTATTCTCATTCTTTTCTTTGATGCTTGGGTAGCAGTCTCTGGGACATTCTTGTATAGAGATCTGGTCCTTCCTAAACAAATGCAACCCTGTTTGCTAAATAAAATGGAATGCGTGGGCCTTAATATAAGCTGGTTGACACTAGCTGATTGTAATACTGGAGCTTAAATTAGGGTCCCAAAGTTATTTTTGTTAGCACGTAGAAATGAAAACTCTTCTATCATTATTTTAAAATGGTTTATCAGTTACTTACGCCCCAATGCCTCAGCCTGTGGCCAGCTAATCTGAACAGGGCCACCCCGCCGTGCACACTGAGACCTGCCTGCAGGCTGCTGCTGCCTCCTCTGGTTGAAGACCTGTGGTGCAGAGAAAAGAAGAACCTCATGAGCCAGAAGCCAGTGCCTCTTCAAACTGATAAATCCAGATACAGATTCATTCAGCTCATAGCAGCTATTTCATTGCCAACCTCTGTTCTGGATTTTAAGTGCAATAATAGGCAGGAGGAGATGGATAGATTTTCATCCATACATACGAGAAAATGCCTAATTAAAAAGGACTGTACATTTTGGAAAAATGAGAGGTTTCCATAGTTTATTCCCATTCTTTATCTACATACAAAAGCTTTTCTTTTCAAAACATTTATGGTCAACCAAGATATAAAGTTTTACACCATGTACTATATTACTACATTGTATATTATACAACTTCTTTTATTATAAAGTATCTTAATTTTATTTCTAAAGAAAAACAAGCTCTATATCTATTATCTACTGAGGTTCAATCCTTACTGCCCATTTGTAGGTTTTCTTTTGCCAATTTCATATTTGTGTTCATCGCCCCCTCACTTTTCAGCCTCAGAAATAATCATCCCTGTGATTTCTTTCATAGGCTTCTTGGCTACCATTCTGCATGACATTTTTAAATTTTATTTTAAAATGAAAAAGAATAAAGACAATGATACAGAATTTCAAAACAAAATAATAGGAGATTAACCCTGGTTAATACATTATGTATTGTTGTCTTCAAAGTAGTTGTTCAGATTACAAGATACAGACATGAAAAATGATCAATCAAACAAATGAAAGCACAAACTGTTATTTGAATGAAGTAACAGAGATCATTAGTAATCTATCATATATATATTATATATTTCTCCTTTTCCCTATCCCATTGTTCTTTCCTTTTGAGCAGTTTCTTTCCTTTTCCTTTTCACAGTTATCTATTGTACATTTTGGATCTTATTTATTCTTTCATTTTTTTACACTAGGGACACAATATGATATTTACACATGCGAGTCTGATTCATTGCACTTGTGAGTATACTCTAAAGTTGCATTGATTTACGTGCAAAGGCCTCAAACGTATCCTTCTTTATAGCTGCATAATACTCCATTGTACAAAAATACCACATCTTTTTTATCCATTCCACAGTTGATGGTGTTTGGGTTGTTTTCAAGATTCAGCTATTATAAATTGTGCTGCTATAAACATAGGTGCACATATATCACTTTGGTATGATGTTTTCAATTCCTCTGGGAAAATACCTAGAAGAGGAATAGCTGGATTGAATGGAACCTCTAATCCTAGTCTTTTGAGGAATCTCCATACTGATTTCCACAGAAGTTGTGCCAGTCTATACTCCCACCAACAGGAGGTGAAGGGTTCCTTTTTCCCCACAGCCCCACTGACTTTTGTTTGATTTCTTGATGATAGCCATTATTTTTGGGGTGAGATGAAATCTCAGTGTTGTTTTAATTTTCATCTCTCAAATGATCAATGATGTTGAACATTTTTTTGTATATTTATTTGTCATTTGTATTTCTTCATCTGAGAATTGTGTGTTCATCTCAGCTGCCCATTTTTGGATTGGGTCTTTGAATTTGGGGAGGTGGCCTGATTATTCAATTCTTTATATGTTCTAGATACAGGTCCTTTGTCTGAGGAAGAGTTGACTAAAATCTTTTCCCATTCTGTGAGTTGTCTTTTCATTCTGTGGGTGATTTCTTTTGATGTGTGTCTTTTATCTTTCTTGTCATGTTTTGTAGCAGTTTTCTTTGTGAGCTTGTTCACATATCATGAAAGCCACTTATTTAACAGCCACTTTTTACTGTATAGTCCCAGTGAAACCATCAAAAATCCATCTGAGAATATTTTCACCACACCACAATAAATTCCCCACCAATTATTCACTCTTCATTTCCTTTCACCTCCAACTTCAATCCTAAACAACCACAAATCGACTTTCTAGGTGTAAAGATTTGTTTAGTAAATATGTTTTATTTAAATGGAATCATATGAGACTGCCTCTTTCATTAAATATAATGTTTGGTATGTCCATCCATGCTGTAGCACATATCATTACTTTATTCTTATTGCTAAATAATATTCCATCATATGGATATACCATATCTTGAAGAACTCATTCTCCAATTGATGGACATTTGGTTGTTTTTACTTTTTTAGTTATCTTGATTAATGCTACTATAAAGGTTAATGTAAAGGTTTTGTGTAGACATATGTTTTTAATTTCTTTTTAAGTGTATGCTTAAAACTGGAATTGCCAAGCTATATGATAGATAGCTAAGTCTATCTTTAACCTTTCAGAACCTGTCCAGATGTTTGTAAAGTGGCTGTGTCATTTTTAAATCTCACCAGTAGTTTAGAAGGATTCCGTGTTTCCACCTACTTAGCCACATCTGTTATAATATCATTTTTATTATAACCATTCTGGTGAGTCTAAAGTACCATACTGTTATCATATTGGTTTGTATTTATCTGATGGCTAATTTATTACTTCTTCATTTTGTTAAAAGTATATTCCAAAGTGATTTTTTTTCTTTCGAGAAAAGTATAGTAATGTAAATTGCCTTTTGGAGCCAGGTTCATATGTTACTAGTCTTTTCTCATCCAACTTATGCTTTTAAAGCATATTAGATATGTCTTCTTAAATACTTAACACACTGCCTCTTAAATCAATATTTTTTAATTAACTTGCTATTTTCTCTTATTTTGCTACAGCACTGTAGTCACAAAAGAAATATTGGATGGGTTTAGAGGAAAAGCATGGATGGCATAAAAGTGGCATTAAAATATTGTAAATTTCTTCTAAAATCTTGATTATTTTAATTTCTGGCCAAGATGAAGATACGTGTACCAAAGGGTGATAGGCAACGGCAAAATGAAGTGTAGGTCCTGGAATATTCTAAAAGCACAAAGAAAGAAATCAAAGGGGAGGTGAAGTTTAGGGATTACCTTTTATATACCAACTGATATTGTTAAAAGCTATATTAAAATGATACAACTTGCCAGGTATCGTGGCATATGCCTATAATCCCAGCTCTTGGGAGGCTGAGGCAGGATGATAGCTGTGAGTTTGAGGCCAGCCTGAACTGCATAGTAAGAGCCTGTCGAAAGAGAGAGAAAGAGAAAGAGAGACAACTTTACAACTGAACAAGAGCTTACATGCCTGTTGACAAAGGTTTCTCTTAGTGGTTGAGATCCACGAGCTGGGATTTCTAGAATGACCAATTTATCAGTGCTGCTGCACAGTTGTCAAACTTGGCACATAAAAGTGGGAGCTTCAAGTGTGTTCCTGTTAGAGATGAAAAATTGTGAGGAGCCCCTGATCTGGACTGATCCCTTATTTTAAGATGAGAAAATCAAGGCCTGGAGGGACTCGTTTCAAAGCTTGCTAGAACCAAGATGAAGCACGAAGACAGATCTCATGCATCTTCATCCAGTGCTCTTCGATTGTCCTGGGCACTATTACTGATGCCTGTGTCCCCTCAAAGTTCATCTGCTGAAATCCTAATCCCCAGCATGATGGCAGGGTGAGGTGTAGCCTTTTGAACGTAATTAGGTCATGAAAGATGTGAATAGGAGTAGTGTTCTTGTGAAAGGAATCCCAGAGAAGTTCTTTTCCCCTTTCTACCTTATGGGACACAGTAAGAAAATACGATAGCTATCCATGACCTAGGAAGAGGTCCTTCACCAAATACTGACTCTCCTAGTGTTTTTATTTTCTGGAACTTTCTAGCCTGTAGCACTCTGAGAAGTAAATGTGTGTTGTTTAAAAGGCACCCTATCTGTAGCATTCTTTTATGGCAGCAAGAAAGGGACTGAGATCCAAGAGTTCTTCAGTTAGAAAAGCACTTACCCCAATTTCTAAAGGACATTCTAAATGTTTCATGGCCGCAACTACCAGAGAGTCATTCCTAGTATAAAGAGCCCACTGAGTGGTACAGTAATTTCATGTTCTATTGAGTTTTAAAATCAGATGATTCAATAAAAAATAGTCTGAAGATAAGGAACCTGAAACCTGAAATAAGAAAATATTCTGCTGGGGTAAAATAAACAAAAACTCTGTTCAGTAAGAGATCATATTTCTTCTGGTCTATCTAAGAATTAGCACTCACTGTTAAAAGAGAAGGGAACCTTTAAACATTAAATACGTGACCTGGGGGCCCCCAGATTAAAGGCTATTAGAAAGGCCCAGGGCTTTCTGGGGTAAGCACACAGTCTCCCAAATATTCTAAAGCAGAAATTCCAATGGTATTTGTCAAGGATGTCATAAAGTTTTGGAAAGGATTACATTTTTTTTCCCTGCACTTCTCTTTCTATCTTCCCTTCTCTTTCTCTGTAAGCATTTGTTTTGTGTGAGATTATTCACGTGCTCTTGGGTGCTCTGGAAGAGTTTTCTCACTAAAGATTGGAGCCAACCCATAATGGCCATAATTTCTATTGTATTTCTAGAGTAGACACATCAAATATAAGAGCACATCAGGAAACTTTAATTAGACAGATGTCGAGGGACACAGAAGGATTATATACTAGCAACATTTTAATACTCTATGAAGGTCAGGGGAACATGGTGTGCTAGCTGCAGAGGGAAAGCTCTGTTGAGTACTCAGTAACAAACAGCTGCTTTGACCAATCAAAATACTTGCCAAGATCTTGAATATTGGAGAGACAAATCTGAATGACATATAAACTTCATAGCATTAATAACTGTGGGAGAAAACCTGTAGGGCCATCTCTGTGAAAACAGAAATACTCCAAGTCCTACAAAAGCAGACATGTCAGACTAACAAGAAAGTGCCCAAACACAGACCCAAGAACTGAGGGGAGTCATTTTTCACACACACACACACACACACATACGCACAAAATAACATTATCCAGAGCAATTTGAAGACTGGTAGATCAATCAATGAAATTCTCAAAATTCTAAAGTATGTCTGAAGTCATTAAATAAAATGATTGCCATTCTTTGAATGATGACATGTACTCAGCCTCTAATCATGTAGCATTTAATATCAGAATACCCTGGCCTTTATTAATCAAAGAATATTCTTGAAAACTAAAACCTTAATCCAGCAAAACTGGATTCCTAGGAAGTAAGTCTGACTGACTGATATTTTTTTCAGCCTTGAATATTTATTTGATTCATATATGAAAAATGAGAGCCCTGGCAACATTGTCTTGATGCTTCGTAAAGCAGCATGGAGACATCATTTCTTTTCACTCCTTTTCCTTGTGCTGAGCCCCTTCCATTCCACTTAGGAATTTGAATTTGGAACCCTAGAGGAAAAATTAGCCAATGAGACAATAAATAAGTGAAGGGTATAAGAAGTTAAGAATGAATGATGTTGCTGCTTAGTGAACCCTAAAAATGCAACCAAGAAAAGTAAGCTAAATAAAAACACTGCTTCACAAAGTATCTTAAGTAAAGCAAATAACTTGACCAATCACCCACACTTGGATCTAACACATTAGATAATACATTCATCTAGAGAAAGACAATGTCCACTAGACACCCATGTCATAGAAGTTGTCAATGACCTAAACAAGCTATATACCCAGTAAAAATATCACTAGTATTTTTTCTAAGTAAAAATATAAGAATTATGCCCTCATAAATGATTATAGACAAATCCCTTCAAGTTGTGAGACTATTAGCTGGCCTTATTAGCCACACATAATAAAAGAACTATCCACTTGGTAATTATACTAGTAATACACTTGTTAGAACAAATTGCAAGTGTTAGCAGTGAAAACCAACACAATCATTATAAAACTACAGAACTACACCTGAAGGAATGAATTTAGGAAATCTGTGCTGTGTTGGACTCTAGAGATGAGCATATCCTTGGGGTTAGACCATTCAAAGCTTTTGCTTTTGAGGCCTGAGTACAGTTAAGCCATTGGTGTCGCATGTTACGAAGGTGGCATCAGGTTTCTGGCAACTGGCCTGGAATGGAGGAAGCAATGACCTCATGACATTTGCCATGCCATATGGTAGGAGCAGCTCTCTCAGAATGCTGCCCAACGTCACCTCAGCACAGGAACTCTTTAGTGATAGTCACTTGAAACATGAAGCTTGTGCAGGAGTTCAAATTCTAGCCAATGATCATATTATCCAGAGAAAAAGATGAGGCCACAACTTGAGAACTCTGCAAGGGCAAGCCAAGAAAGGAATGCTACATGCAGGCAGACTGGACCAGGAATTAATGTCTCAGCAAGTGCCGTGGATGCAATAAGGCAATGAATCAGTTTTTCCAGAGCTCACAGGGAAGTAGTTCAGGAAATGGGATCCAGATCAGACTGGTGTTCTTCTGACGTTACTTCTATCTCTGCTATTATTGTCACCAAAAATAAGCATCATTATCATCTATCAGACACTTCTTATGTGCCAGGCACGGTGCTTTCTGCTCTTTCCGACTTTAGAAATCTTGATAAACATTTACTGAACAAAGGGAAGAGTTAGTTCTTCAGCCATTTTGCAAGGGTTATGGATGAAAATTTAGGCATTTAGCTCAAGTAGTCACTGCTAACAAGAAGAAGAGCTAAAGTCATAATCCGGGTCTGCCTTACTTTGAATCCAAAATTTGTACACTCTTCTGCTTTGGGCACAAATCTAATGTAAGAATGAAGTTGTTAGTCATAAGTAAACAGAGCAGAGTTGGAAGGAAATGAGAGACTGGCTGAGATAGGCTCAGGAAAGGGAGTCTGGACAATGTCTGTGGACATGGAAGTGTCACATGGGGCAGTGACTCTGACAGATGGAAACTCACTAAACTAGGCAAGCTGGGTTTACATTGGGTATTTGCCTTTTGACCTTGAGTGTTAAGAATCTGCCTGTCAGCTAGGTGCACACCTGTAATCCTAGCACTTGGGAGGCTGAGGAAGGAAGATCACAAGTTCTGGGCTAAATAGCAAGTTCAAGGTCAGCCTATGATACATAGTAAGACTCTGTCTCAAAAAAATATCTGTTTATCAAGAGGCATGATCTGCAGGATGCTACCTTTACATCTCTGGCTGCTACTTTCTATAAAATGTTGTATTTCTGGAGTGAAGAAAGTCAAGGGGGATGAATAAGAAGCTTATGCAATATGGCTGTGGTCCTAGGGATGGATCTTCCCAATGACACTGGATGCCCACATGTTTGTAGACCCCTAAGCCTGGGTCTGGGTAAAATGCTCTCACTTTATGTACAAAATGAAGAAGAAGAAGTCGTCCAACAGCCAGCACTTTCATCTGTCCCTTTATCCCTATGGATGCTTATCTGTAACCAACTGTGGGAATTATGAGCTGAGGTGACAGGGACCTGTTTATCATTTTGCCTGCAATTCATTGTCCCTTTGTATTTCTTGTTTGAAGAATTTTCAAACAGCCCTTCCAGTAACAATCTATATTAGATTCTACAGAGACCATAGTGTGTCAAACGATGAAGTTGTTGGGCGCAAGAGTTGATCTGCCACCAATGCCATCTTTAGGATGGATAGAAGACAAATTTAAAACTCAACCAGTGGATTTGCTTTACAAATCTAGCTGGTTCTTAATTATTCTGACTAATGAGGCACAGAAGCTACCTGAGAACAATGATAACTAAGTCTCAAACTGTTTTCAGCATAACAAAGCAACAGAAAGAGTATATATCCCCAGTGTAGAGTGGGGACAAATAGACTGCATGTTGAACTTACATTTATAAGTTATACTGATGTTAAACACTGAATTGTAGCCAAAGCAGATGGACTTAACTTCAGACAGCCAAGGAGACTGCCAAATAGCCCAAGCTAACAGATTGCTGTCGTCACACAAATGGGTCAAGTAAGACCTCATGCATGCTTATAGATTGATCTGACATATGGATATATAAAGTATGCATATATCTTTTGACATAAGCTCTAGAATACATATAGATCCTTAGATAGATAGACAGACAGACACATACACAACTAAGAAGAACATGGCATTTCCATATCAGGTCTTGTTCTTCAGAAACCATTTTTTGATACAGGCTCTTTTACTATGGTCTAGGTAAGGCTGTGTATACCAAGATCCTTCTAACACAGTAACTTAATCCTTGTGGAAGAAATCTGAATTGGCCTCAACAACACTGAATTTCAAACAACTGCTTCTGGTGTTACACAAAAACTGTAATTTTGAGTCCATAATATCAACAAAACAAAAGGCAACATGTTAAAACAATTTGAATAAAATTCCAAGGATGGGAGCATTTCATCTACTTCATCATGGAAATGCATTGCAATTATAACTAACAAAATCAAGTGTCTTCTATTAGTAAAGTCTGCTCCTAAGAAACATACATTGTTTCCAAATTATTATGGCTTCCTCCATTCCTGTAATCTGTAATTTTTTCCACAGTGATTATTAGTAAGCTTCTTTGTCTAAAGCTGCCCAGAAAGTGCCCCTTCCAAATACTGTTCTTTTAAACTAGCGTTCAGGATAGTGCATGTTTAATGATGCTGCATTTTTAGGTCAGGTTTATTAATCCCATTCATTAAAGCATCATTCAGGGGTTGGTTGGGGTTGGGGGCAGTTGTATGAAAAAGACTTTCAGATACTCACAGTGGAAGGAAGTAGATCCTTTTGGTCTCTCCCAGATGCTGCATTTTGCCTCAGTGTCACCCAGATTAACACTTGATGAGCATCTCTGCTGCCCACCCCAAGCTGTATCCATTCCTTTTCTTCAGCTGCCAGGGGAGGTTAGGCTGGTTCCAGTCTCATTTCAGAGCTTTAACACTTAGCCTCTTAGATGCAGTTGAAAGAGCTCCTTTATTGAGAAAACCTGGCTTGCCTAAAACCTTCACGAAGTCTCTCATTCTGATTTTTCCTTTCTTCTTGGCCTCCATTTTCCTTACTTTCTTCTAAACTTGGACTCACAATATGAAGGAGGAAGTGCTGACAATGCAGTGAGCAGAACCTGCTGGAACCCTGTGTGCTACTGAGTAGAATAATTTGTCCAATCATTGTTCATCATTTCCTGCTCTACAGCTTTCTTAAAGGTCACAGTAGTCAAGCATATGGAGTAGTTCACATGGATAAGAATTGTGATATTATCTTGTCCTCAGAGCTTAGGACGTGAGGTGGAAAGAAAGGCATCTCATTGTTTTCCGCAATGAGTCTTCTTTATTTAATGCACAATAAAAATAACGGGACATTTAGCTTATTTTCCCTGATTTCTCCAATTGTAAGTTTATGTGTTTGTTAAATATAGGCGATAGCACTGCCTTGTTAAATAAACTTACTGAACTATAACCAGTATTTTAAAAATAATGAAATATATTAGAAGTAAGGACATGTTCTTTCACACACATATACCAAATGTATGTATGGGCCAAAGATGGGTAATGCTATGGGTTATGACTAAAAATACAAAAATAAAAAATAAAGACCAAGGTTTTACATCAAGGCTCACATATTCAGAGACCCAAGGGTCAAGGTAGGTGCCATAAATTTGTACTCTGGCTGGGTGCCAGTTCACACAATCCTATGGGTGCCATGGACAACTCAAGAGTACAGGCTCCGCCTAAGACATGCACAATTTGATAATACAAAATATAAAACCTGCCATACGGGCCTAAGAGGACACGCCCACCCAGCAGCCACTTCCTCCCCTCCCAGGTCTGCTGGGCTCAGCCTTCCCCACGAGGACCCCACAGCCTAGTTGAGGACCCTGTGCCACTGCTATTCTCACACCACATACTTCCCAGTTGTATTGGGTAATAATATGTACCCCCAAGTCCTCATATACTTTTTATGGGGCTGAGTCTGGCACTTGCTTGTGATCGGTTTGCTGTCTAGTGCCAGGACTGGTGATGTGAGTGCTGCACCCGCCCAGTGGTGGAGCTGACAAACAGTGTAAAGGAGGCGGGTCTTCCACTTGGTCTTTTGCTCTTCCGCCCTTGCTCGCCAGTGTGCCTTGGGGGTGCAGCCACCATGAACGGCAGCCCCGCCATGCCACGCTGCCTTGGAGCCAACTAAGTATGGACTGAAACTCTGGAGAAAATGTAAGAAATAAACCTTCCCTTACCTAATTTTGGGAGTCAGGTATTTTGCCTCGGCAATGAGTGAAAAGTAACTAAGACACAAGTGAACCATGTGTTCTAACAAGCTGTGTGACTATTTGTTTAACAGCCACACTGGCCACCAAATCAGGTCTTGTTCTTGCCAAGGTCTCTTCTGTGGCTCCAGTTCCTTCCACAGTGTGTGACATAGAACAGACATGTCACGAATATATGATACATACATGAATGGGCCCCTGAGGAGAGGTAGTAAAGGGCACAAGCTAAGCAGTACAGAGAAAAGCAATATTTTCAGAAATCATTTCATCTGTAAATATGTCTTGAGGGGCCACCATGTTCTAAGACCTGTACAACATATTGGAAATAAAAATCGGATTACGTGGTAGTCACTGCCCCCATGGATTTCACAATTTAATTATCCCATGCTTTTATATTTTCCTTTCAGCATTTAAGTATTACTGAATAAGACAGAGTTTTGTTTAAAATGGAAAAATAGTTTTGAAAGAATTTATAAAATATGGCAACTAGTTTATTCTGATTTTGGTTATCATCTTGGAACATACTATTCTCATTATGATTTCATTTTTGTTTGACATAATCTGAAGGAATCTTGGAGAAAATAAAAGCAACACAATTAGAACCAGGCTTATGCATTACCTGCCAAATTCAAAAGAAAATACACTGCTAATTTAGAGTTATGAAAACATTGATGCACTTGTGCTAGGTATAGCAGGTTCTAAATCTCTTTTACCTATTAGAAAATTCATTTGGGAAGGAGCCAATAAGCATACTATTAAGCATCCAATAAGCATCCAATTAGATGAACTTAGCTTCTGGAATAGGAAAAAGGTAAAAGTAGAAATGGAAATTGGTAGTTCATAGCTGCTGAGACTACTCTGAATGTGGTACTTGGTGACTCCTAAGGCTATCAGCAATGCAAGTGAAATAAATAAGTGAAGCAAGGAGAGATGAAGGGAAGTAACAGACTCGGATCATTTTTCCTTGGCTTTAGGAAGAGTATGATGGTTGAAATAGGTGTGGGGGTCTTAATTTAACTCTTTATTTTCCATATTTTATTTTCCACATGGCACAAGTTAATTAAATAATTTGATAGTCACTTTTTCCACTTTTAAAGCCCTCATGACCTGCTTTATAGTGAAGATTAAAGAGCATATTTTAAATATCCAGCACATTATATAACATGTAATATTAAATAAGTAACAGCACTAATTATCATTTTTTGATTTTGATAAAAGTACCATGATGTCAGTTAATTGTAAAGGTTAACCAAATACATTCCAATACAAATTATAAAAGACATTTTATTGTTACCTTAGGTTTCTGCAACCACCATATAATGGGAAGATTTGTAGTAGTTTAGGAGGGCTATCAAGGAATACTTTAAAAAAAAATAAATAATGCTTCAACATTTTAAAAGATTAAAATTATACATGTATGTTCCCAAACAGTAATAGAATACAATTTGAAATTTAAAAAAAGAATTCACAAAATTCATAAATATGTGGAAATTAAAAATAGTATTTTTTTTGTTTGAGCCAAGGTCTTGCTATGTTCCAGGCTAAGCTCAAACTCATCATCCTCTTGCCTGTTTTCCAAGTGCTAGGACTACAGGAAGAAAATGTACTTTTAAAAAATTAATAGGTCAATGAAGATATCACAAACATTAATGGGAAATATACTGTGTGAATGAAAACAAAGACATGAAATATCAAAACTTACAGGATGCAACCAAAAGATCAGTTACAGAAACATTTATAGCTGTAAATTCATATTAAATAGAAATACTCTAACTCAATAACCTAGTTATTCACTTTAATACATTGGAAAAGAAGAAAAAATAAACTTAAGTGGAATAAATTAAATATAAGGGATTAGAGTGGAAATTAATGAAATAAGGAATATACAAATAATATAAAAAATCAATAAAAGAAAATGTTGAGTCTTCGAAAGGTTAACAAAATTGACAATCTTTGACAAAGAAAAACACAGAGAATATTCAAATTACTAAAATCAGGAATGAAATTATTATAAAAAATTATAACTCAATAAATTAGATAAATGAAATGGTACAAATTCTTAGAAAATCATAAATATAGGAATTGGCTAAAGAAGGAATAAATAACATAAATAACTATATAACAAAAAAGGTAATAATCTGAGAACTACTCTCAAAGAAAATCTATGCCCACATGGCCTCACAGGTGGATTGATTCTATAAAATATTTTAAGAATAATTAATGATTTTTAACAAACTCTTCCAAGAAACAGAAGACAGCACATCCCAAATCAGCCTATAGGGCAGTATTACACTGATACCAAAATCAGAAAAATTATAGCGAAACAAAGAAAGAGAAAAGAAGGAAAAAAATGGAAGAAATCTATAGACCAACATCTTTTGTAAACATAGGCATAATCATTTTCAAGAAACTACCAAATTGAACCCAACAATACATTAAAACATCCTCCCATGACCAAGTGGGATTTGTTCAAAGCATGCAGGGCAGTTTAACATCAGAAAATCAGTTAAGGTGATAAACCACATCAATAGAAGATAGGGCAAAAATCTACCATCACTTCAATGAAGACAGAAAAGGTCTTGCATAAAATCCCACACTGCCTCATGGTAAAAATACTAGGACAAAGAGGATAGTTCCTTGTACTGATAAAGATCCCTTAAGAAAAATTCCAGAGAATGTTATACTTATTTGCAGATGACACAATCCTGTATAGAAGAAACACTAAAGAATTCCAAAAAAGCTCTTAGTGGTAATAAATGAGGTCAAAAAGGATGTAAAATATAAGGTTGATATGTAAAACTTCCATTTTATTTATACACATTTGCCATCCAAAATAAAATGTAAACTATTATACTGAAAATCACACAAAATATATTAGAAATAAAGTAAGCAAAAAATACAAGGCTTATATATTAAAAATTTCAAATCATTGTTGGAATAATATTTAAAAATATCTATTACAATACATCCTATGACCATGGATTGGAAGACAAAGTTAAGATGACATCAAATGAGAGAAAATATTTCCAAGTCATATATCTGACAAGAGAGCTTTATGTAGAATATATAAAGAATTTTCATGACTCAATAATACAAAGATTTATCATACAAAGACTAAAATGTGTAAATAATCTGAATAGACACTTCTTCAAAGAATGTATATAAATGACCAACAAACGTTAGAAAAGACACTCTAAATCATTACTCAGGAAAATGTAAAATCAGACTATAATGAGATGACATTTAATGCCCACTCAAGTAATAAGAAGACTAGACAGTAACAAGTACTGCCAAGGATACAGAGAAATTGTTACCTTCATACACTGCTGGTGGGATTTTAAAATGGTGCAACCACTTTGGAAAACAGTCTGACAGTTTCTTAAACAAAAAACTGTCATAGATCCAAAAATCCTACTGTTACATATAAACCCAAGACAAAAAGCAATGGCAACAACATGATTACATAAAAATGTGTGCATGGATATTCATAGAAGCATGACTAATAGTGGAACAAGTGTAACCAATCTGAATGTCCATAAGCTGAAAAATGAGTAAATTAAATGTAGCATATTGTTACAATGGAGTAATACTAACATTAAAAAGAAATGAAGTACTAACATATACTACAGAGTGAATGACTCTTGGGAATATTATAGTAAATGAAAAAAGCCAGATACGAAACACCATAAACCATATGATTTCATTTATATTAAGCGTACAGAATCTATAGAGACAGATGTAGATTAGTGATTCTCTAGGTCTGGAAGGGACGAGAGGATTGAAGAGTGATGGCTTAAAGAATGTGGGGCTTCCTTGGTAGGTATTCTAAAAGTGACTGTAGCAGTGATTGTATGACTCTGAATATATTAAAACCATTAAGCTGCATACCTTGGGAGAATTATATGGTACATGAATTATATCTCAATTAAACTGTTCAAAAATTCAACTCACATATACTTCTAATCAAAATTAAGAATGTTTATCATTGAGAATCACTATCTATCTTCATCATTAAATGGTAGCATTCATGCAGGACTCACATGTTGTCTATCCTTGTTAGAACAGAATTGTATTCGAGAGGACATTTATTTTCATTGGAGAAGGGAGATGACATAATTTGACAGATATTTGTCTGCATATTCAGAAACTTGCCATTCCTTCCATTTGAAATACTCTTCTCAAGATGTCTACGTTCAGATCTCCTCCCTCCTTTAAATCTATGCTCGATATTTTCTTCTCAACTATGTCTTGCCTTTCTACCTTGCTGAACATCAGTATTCACACTCCTTATGCCATGTGCATTGTTCCTGCTTTATTTTTCTCCATAACACTTTCAGCCACACAGTAAGGGTGCACCCTATAGCGTTTGCTTACTGTCTAATACCCATCTCCTCCACTGTGAGTGAAGTCTATGAAGGCAGAAACATTTATAAAATCCTCCACAGCTGTAATCTTGGGCCTAGAACAAAATCTGGTATATAGCATATACTCAATAGATATTTTTAGACTAATGTAAAACAATTTAATAACAGCATTTGAAACAAGACCCAAGATAAAAAGTGGTTGACTCTGAATTTTCAGCATCAAATCTTTTCCACTGAGTGAAAGATTAAGCAGCTAGACCTACATGTAGCAGGAATGGCATTGGCCATGTATTCTCAGCAAGACATAAGATGGCAATCAGATGGGTGCTGGTTCTTGAATCTGTTGAGGATTATCTGTGTTTCTTGGCACTCTAAAAGGGAAAGTTCCCGTACTAACTTCCAATATGTTTTCAATTGGTTGAGGGTTCTTGCTCAATTCATATAGAAATCACAAGTTGACAAAGTATAACTCCTTCAGCATTCACAGCCCTGGGCTTTGAATACCAGCAACTATGTGCTTGTTTAGTGTTCATGATCCCCCTTGTCACTTGGAGCTAGTAACTACTGACAGGCTTTAAAAACCCCGTGACTACCAGTGATGAGAGCCACCATAGACAGTAGTTTTCAACAATTCTCTCTTACTCTGTTATTCTGTGCTGCGAATAGCCTTCAGTGTTACCAAGCCAGCTGCTGGTGGTTTCCTGTACCAGTGGCATTTTATGTTACCAGCTCTTACTGAAGCAGCTCAGCATGCTTTACCTGAGAGAGAAATTCTAAATAGGCAAAAGGGTGCCATCTGGAAGAAGCACAGTATTAGGACTTGTGCTGTAGCACAAGGGGCAGCAGTGTATGAACTGAACCTTTAAAGTCATGAGGAGGTTGCTTATAAAGGAAAGAAGTGGGCTAACACAGATGCAGTGTCAGACTCTCTGGTCATAGTGGAGCAGGAGTTTTATAGACCTGATAGAGAACGGCTGCAGAAGAGTGGATTATCCAGAGAGGTTTTGGAGTGGAGTCAGCACAATGGCCTGGAAGCTCATCTCAGATAGGTATACTTCTGAAGCCTGCTGCAGCCAAAGCTAGTGGCCATGGGGTGCCTACGGACTAGTTGCAAATTATTTGGTGTAGCTACAGAAGAAAAGTAAAATATGTTTCTTGAGTCTCCTGTCTCAAGATTTCCAAATATTCAATTGCCCAGGAACATTTGCCCTAACTCACCTGTCATTCACTATATAGATACAAAGAGAAAGGAGGATAGAAATTCCGTTTCTCTTCCTCCTTGCTTCATCAAGCTAAACCAATCACAAAATCATAAATAAATCTGGAGTTTCATTGGAAATGTGAGAGCTAAGGGATTTCAAAGATTAATTTGAAGTTCACTAGAGTATTGTATCTTCCATTTGAGTTTGGACTTGAGGTCGACATAAATTTACCTCTCTACAAAGCCGATTTTCACATCCATCAACGTTTCCTTCTTAGGAACTGAGCCTTTATTTAAATACACATTGTCCTCCCACTCTTTCTGTATAGGTCTGAACACAAAATGTTATTTTCAATTTATAACTCTAATAAGCAAAGATGAAGGACAGCAGTTTCTGGATCTTTTTTTCCATATGAGTGAACTAAGCTTGAAGACAGAAAGTGTCAAGCTGTTTTGGAACTATGCTGTCTGTTTTATGTTACTCTTCTTTATGACAAAAAATTGTGTATTTGGAATTACAGAGTTAGACCCTGTTTAGATTATCTCAATTTTATTGGCAGCATCCACAGCATCATAATAAGGAACCAACTGAGCATTTGCCTTCTTCTCTCCAACAGGACTGATCAAGATGTTGACCATGGCTACACCAGTGTCATAGAACTTTCTCACAGTCTGTTTGATATAGTGCTTACTGGTCTTGACATCCACAAGAAACAGAAAGATATTGTTGTCTGCTCTCTTCTTCATGGAGGCCTCAGTGTTTGGGGGTTACCTCTCAGTGCTGCTTTCTTTACCTTAACTAATTTTCTTGATCTTTGTCTTTGGGGGTGACATGGATCTCTTTCTTCCTTTTGGGATCATATTGGTCAAACTTGTACTTTTTATATTTTAATCTTTTGTCCATGAGAGACTATCTGAATACAACCTGCAGAACCAGTTTTAGAATATCAAACAGAGAGAAGGAAAAGGAGATTAAGGAGGATTGACAGCAAAAAAAAAGAAAAAAGAAAAGAAAAATCTTGCAGAAGGTTGACATGGGAGCTGTTCATTGAGTAAGAGCTGGAAAAAAAAAATAAAAAGTAAACTTCTCCAAACATCTTCAAGGACAGAAAAAAACATAAAGTCATAAAACTATGAGACACCATTATAGTCTTTCATGTTTCTTCTTTATCTTTTATGGTGAACTGGTTTAGGTACTCCAACATAGGCGAAGTTTTATCTTTTCACTGTTTAAAACTCTGCAAAGAGATTCTGAATTCTGATAGAAAAACAAATCATTCTGCCTAATTGAGAAACTTAGCTCTTCAAATGTCACCTATTATGTCTTATTTGAATGCCAATTTGATGCCTCTCCAATAACAGTCAAACTGAAGACACTGACCCTTGTTGGGAAAGAAGTTTCTCATGTCTAAGCCACACCCCGGTGGACTGGGGAATGGCTGCACACAGTGTGCTTTATGCTGTGCTGCAAAACACATGTTTCAAAAACACTTCTAAGAACTATTATTAAGTACAAAGGCTCCTCTGCCAATCAGATGTAGGTGAGCTGAACACGCCTCACCCCAGCATAATACATAACATTGCCTGCAGGTCTTGTTATTAAATCAACAAAGCAGTGTTCCTAAATAGGTTGGTGGATGAGCAGGAGCCCCGTGACTCACCCTTGAATTAGTTTGAACTGATGACTTTTGGCAGTGAGACTGATCAGGCTCTGGCTGGGTAGATAACACATGCTTCTGTGTCCTTCACTCTGTGTCTGGGAGGGGAAAGGACGGGGCTACTCGAGGATCAGAACAGAAGCAACGATTTCCAAACTCCTTGGTCAGCTGTGTGGAATCTAATGTCAGCGCAAGTCTTGTAAAGTCAGACAGCCAGGTCAGGTTTAGAGAGACTATTTTTGAGCCTGGTTTGTCCAGGGGGATTTTTGCAAATTTGAAAACAACAAACAAGATATTGGTGGTTTTCTTTCATGTCTGTTTTAAACCCTTATCCTAGTTCATTACATTCTACTGTGTCAGCTGAATGAAGCATACCATCCATGACCTATATTTTCATAAGCACATATTCTTACATTCGTAGTGGTAATGATTTCAGTAAAAAAAAATGAAATATTAATAAAGAAGAAATAATGAGACTGACACTACCACTGGCAATATAAAGGTTATTATTTCTAAAGCTGCAGTGATTTGTACTCCTTTTCTAAAGCCTCAGAGATAATTAAAATTCATTGGCTGCACAAGTGTCTCATGAAATGTGTTAATGAGATTGTTTTCTGATATGCAAAAATGTCCTGACATGATTTTTAAATGCATGTTGCACACCCCCAACTAATTATACAAAATGCAACTGTTTCTCTTTGTCTATCACTAGAGACTGAGCAGACTGCATTAGACTGAACTGCATAATTCTGGCTTAATTTTTGTGTCTGATGCTATTGTAATGTTGTGAGGCACTGACTTAGCAACAGGAGTAAATGTTTGTTTTAAACGTGATTTCCTTTCTTCAGCCTCTTTGGAAACATGCCTGCATGAAGAAGCACTCTTTCAGTTTCCTCGGGAAAGTGAGCATGTGTTTGCATACACACACTCCTCTGCTTGTTTTCTCTTTCTGCTGGTGATGATTTTGATGGGGTGAGAGTTTGTGCTGGCAAAATTCCAAAGCATGGACAAATTATGCTGTACTTTTATTAATGCAACACTGAAAATATTACTAAAATATTGTGGAAAATATTTGTGTCTGCTTAAACTTTGTATTAGTTTTCTAGGGCTACTGTAAGAAAGTACTATAAAGTGGGTGACTTAAACAACAGACATTTGTTCTTTCACAGTTCTGGAGACTAGAAGTCCAGGATCCAGTGAGATTTTCCGAGGGATGTAGAGAGAATTTGTTCCATCCCTCTCCTAGCTCATCGTGATTTGCTGAAAACTGTCAGTATTCCTCACTTATAGATTCTGCCTTCATCTTTACATGGTGTTTTCCAGTAAATGTCTGTGTCCAAATTTTTCATTTTCAAAAACGCAAGTCATATTAGATTAGGGTTCATCCTATCCAGTATGACCTCATCTTAATTACATCTTCAACAACTATTTCCAAATAAGATTCCACTCTGAGATACTTCAGATTAGAATTTCAACCTATAAATTTTGAGAGGACACAATTTCTTCCATAACAAGTTTTAAATAAATGATAGATGCTATAATTTGATAAATATACATTAATCGGTAGGTCCAAAAATAATGAAGCTGGATTTCAAGGTTCATGTGCCATTTGCTTTTTGACTCCTCCTAACTCCCTCCACAGAACTGTTGTCTCTTGCTTTGTCAAGCACTAAGCAGAGGAGCTTTATCGAATGAATGATCCTCAGTGCCTACAAAACTTTAGTCTGGCATTTCCTAGTAGAAGATATAAAAAAATACTCTATTACTGAGTTCTCAGTGATTTCAGCCACTGCTTTCTTAATTGCTTCCATAAATTCTGGAAAATATATGAAAGTATGGGCTTAATTATATGGGTACAACCTTTACTGAGATCTTACTTGGCTCGATCACAAGATATGTAATAAACCAAGTCTGGAGACATTTCAAGGTTTGTTAGGTCTTACTGGGAATTGCCTTAGATGTAAAACTCTGGGCTTCTAAGCTATCTTCTAGAAACTACAGAATATTGTTATAGAATAAGGAGGGAGACAGTGCCATATGGAAGGCATGGTTGATCAGAACTTCATTAGTTATCACAAGATACAAAAACCAGAGAAGAGGCGACTTAATTACTTTTCTCATTACTGAGATAAAAAACTCAACACCCAAATTTCAAGGAGGAAAGATTTATTTAGTTCATGGTTTGTAGAGGTTTTAGTCCATAATTGCTGGCTCCAAAGCAGGGTGTATGAAAGCCAGGCATGGTAGAGGAGGTACAGTTCATGGCACCCATAAAGCAGCAAAGCAAGAAAGGGATGACCACAGTTCTTTTGCCCTTTTTATCTTATCCTGGCTACTTAAGGTGGGAAGCACTCACACCTTTAATCCTAGTGTCCTTGATCCTAGCATTGCACCAAGAATCAATTCTAGCATTATGCACCCGAGATCCAGCCACTCTGTAAAAGCCCCACCTATGGCCTCATGGAGCTTTGGGGGAGACATCTAGACACAAGAGCCATAAAAAGAGGAAATTAAAACAACTTCATAAGAAGTAGTAGGAAAAGGGACCTAATCTGTGTGAGATCAGAGCTGAGATTTAGTCTAGCAGGCAGAAAGCAGGTCTGAAATTCCTGATAATAGCTAGCAGGTGGCATGTCAGGCTAGGGGAAGACCAGCTTGAGGTCACGGGGGTTTGCAGCAGACCATAGCCTTGAAGACTCCAGGAATTACAACAATAAGAAACATAGACAAATGGTAGGAATTTGAAATCAGACTCAGGGATCTGAAGATTTTGCTGTGAGATATAGTGTAAACCCTTCTTGACACTTTATATTTTCACCTGCATGATGTTGGAGACTTTCTCTGTTGGAGTCCTACCACTGTGGCATTGCTATTCTTCTCAGCTCTGCTCCCTCTTACTGTCTCTTTACTAGACCAGTTGATTTTGTGCTTCAAGGGAGGAATGGTGATCTGAACAGGTGCAGGTTCAGTAGAGTGGTAGGGATGGGCATCTGATTGGAGAGAGTTGAGGACAGAGTGAGGGATAATAATAAGTCTTGCCATGATGAGAAGCAGATAAATGAAGGTTCACTGGATGCAACAAGGAAGTCTTCTAGGTCTCTGACTCCCATACTCACTCTGAAAGTCATTTCACCCATCTCCTTCTCTCCTAATATCATCCATATTCTGATGACTCTAATTTGTATTTTCGAACCTAATTTTTCTCCTGAGCTCAACATTATTTTCAACTGCCTTTTTGAGCTCTCCACTGCCATGTCTCCACAGATTAGTTCCCTGAAAAGTAACCAGAGAGATCCCCTAAACATATAAACCTGTGCATTTCCTCACTAATAGCCCTCTAATGATTTTCAATGATACTTAGAGTAAAAATCAAAATGCATTATAATGGCCTCCAAGACCCAATATTCCTTGAAGGTACCAGGCATGTTCAGGTTTCAGAAATTTTGTATTTCCTACTTGTGTATCTTATTCAAGTCTTCACTAAAATATTGCTTTATAAGAATCAACTTCATAGGCCACCACAACAAAAGCATTCAACATATGCCCTGATATTAGCTCAATTTAATCTTCATCAAGATTTCTGATATAATTTATTCAGAATTAATGTGTATGCTATTTTAGTCTTCAAGTGATGAGTTTAGTCTATTAAGATACTGACTTTATTATAAAGTATGCCCCTTGGTGGGAGAGACCCTCAGAGCCAATGTTCTGGTCTTCATTGTTAGTCATTTGAAGAATAGAGGTTTATTTGGTTCTCAGTTTTACAGGCTGAAAGATCACGATTAGACGGTCCCATGTGTTTGGTTTCTGGTGAGGGCCTCACTGAGGATATCATCATGGCAGGAGCATGAGCAAGGGAGAGAGATCATATCATGGGTCAGGCTTGCACTTTTATGACAACCCTCTGGCAACCAGGGTGGTTCAACATCAATTCCTTCTGTGAGCAGTACCTCTAATGACCCATATACCTCTCCTGGGCTGCCACTCTTGCAGCTCAGCAACACCACACTGGGCACTGACTTGGTTACTTTTCTCTCATTGCTGGAACAAAATACCCAACACCCAAAATGAAGGAAGGAAAGGTTTACTTAGCTCACAGTTTGTAGAGGTTTCAGTTCATAATCAGCTGGCTCTAAGGCAGGGTGGCATAGCACAGGGGCAACAGTTCAACACAGCAGAAGACAACAAAACAAAAAGAGCAAAAGAGGAGGGGAGGTGAGAGCAAGCCTCTTTTCCTCCCTCATGTTGTTCACAAACCACCCCTCTCTCAGTGCAGGTGTAGCACTCACAAAATCTCCTTGCCCTCCTCTTGCACAGGATGAGAATATTTACAAAGTAAGGACCCTGGCTCTCTGCTGAGTTTCTTAGTTAAACTTCTAAAACTTCTCAAGTTAAAACAATGTATCAATCATAACAGGGACCAAGTTTTCAAGACTTGACCTGTAAGGAACATACCCATGCCCTATCCAAACCCCAACACTCACATTCCCAGGGCAAAAAAGCAACAAATTTAAATCACTGTGTGATACAGGAAGTAAACAAAATATACTTAATCAATGTATTCCACATCTTAATTGAACCCCACATCGAGGTGTGCTTTCTGTATGTTAATGGGAACTTTTGAAATAAGTGCTTGTGAAGTCATTTAAATCACTAGATTGTCAAATGAAGGAAAATACTTCCTATGAGACACACACTAAGGAAAAGGAATCCTGCTTTATCAGGCTTGGTATACAACTGCCATCAAACTGCACAAAATTTAAAACACTTAACATATTCCGAGCTCCCTGTTCCTTAATTAATGTGGATTCAGTCACCTGAACCCCACCTTTGCTTGTAAGCACGTAAAATGTAACATCATTTAAAATGCATAGGTTTAAGTAACAGGAAAAGTAAGAAAATTCCCCAGGTGTCAGGTAATCTGAAAGGTAGAACAGAATCTCCTGAGATATAGCTAAGGATTTGCTGGTTGGTTAATGCGGTGTGTAAATGTGCACATGCATGTGGTGGGGGGCTTACCAGAACAAATGCCCTAAGAGAATTTATTTAAAAGTTCTCAGGGCAGCAGAGTTGATCTTGTAAACCCACGTAGGAAGAACTGGAAACCTTGACAAACTGAGCTTCTGTAAAACACAGGACGGAAATATCTATGTTCCTGATTCAGAAAGGTAACAGGCAAGCTCAGTCACTTATGCCTGAGTGTGTGAAGAATGTATGCTCTGGGTCTGTCCTGTGCAGCAGCATGGGATTAAGTTTATACTATCCTCAAGTTTACACTACCTCAAGGTCTCAGAGGTTCAAGAATGTCCACGCTGAAAATCAGTATAAGTGTGTTTCGGTGCCAATGATAATCCTGGGGCAGCTACATGATGACAACCCCACTTAACAGCATGGGTACCCATGACTTCCATAGCTAAGTATAGTATCACAAACACTGAACTTTCTCAAGTAAATCACACAAAATAGGTGAAAAACAAAAGATGCAATGAGTAGCAGCATTAAAAAATCAATATTTTCATACTATAGCACATTATAATAAATAATATAAATTATGTTCAATTAAAAATATTTAAAGGAATCAAGGCTATAAGACATATAGACAAATAAGCAAACCTTAAGTAAATTGAAACAATTCAGATAAAAAATTTTAAATCAAGCAATAAGTAAAAAGAATATGGATCATTTTAAAAACAGGTAAAGCAAAAACTTTGAGTTACTGTACAAGATAGATCTGAGGAAATTAAGTAAAATGCAACAAAGGAAGATAAAGAAACTAAAAGTAAGAAACAATTAGCAACATGGTAATGAGGAACATGGAATGAGGTATAAAATATCTATATTACAACTTTAAGAGAAAGAAGAAAATCATAGCAGAAATGAGATGACAGTTGAAAATTTTACTGAATTTATGCAAGACATGAATACTTAGATCCAAAAATTAGAAGTTTTAAGTAAGATAAATAAAGGAAAAACTATTGACAATACACTTTTCTTGGTAACAATATAGGCCAGAGTACAAGTGAATAGTGGCTTTACAATGCTGAGAAAGAAAACTGTCAACCTAGAATTATATTCTAAACAAACCATCCATCAAGAGTAAAATCATGAAAAGGACAATTTTTGACCAAAAAAAAAAAAAAAAGAGAGAGAGACTTTACCACCCACATACCCTTGCTAAAGCAATTATTAAAAGATTTATCTCAGAAAGAAGAAAACTAAACACAACAAAAGAGGATTTCTAAAAGGAATAACGGACAAAACAATAATTGGCAAACAGAAGATAAATCTAAATGCATGTTCAGATGAAAAATGAAAATAATTACAGGGAGTGCGCCTCACTAGCTGCGTGCAGGACCCAGCTCTACCTGGTCCCACAACTCAGCGTAACCCACCAGGGGAACACCCGGCCAGCCTCGCAGGACACAGAGGTACTGAGCCCAGCCCAGCCCAGGACCCCAGAGCTGCTCATCAGGGACTGGCCAGCATAGCTGCAGGGCCTTGGAGAGCTTGGGCTCTGCCCATCAGAGCGCAAGGCACACGCAAGTTCCATTGTTCAGTGGAGTGGCCAGTGCGGCGGGTCCTAGAGGTTAAGGGCCCGCGCAGCCAGGAGCAAGGCCCTGGCACTGTAGGCCTGGGACTCGCCCAAGCTTGACTGGCACTCCAGAGGCTCAGAACTCCTTGCAGCCAGCCTCAGGGTCCAGGTGGCGCCATACCCTGGGGTACATTCCGCCTAGCTGCCTGGGTCCAGGGTGTCTCAGCCACCACCCAGTAAGGCAGAGGCTTTAGCAGCACACTACAGGAGTGTGCCCTCACTAGCTGCAGAGAGGATCCAGCTCTACCCAGTCCCAATACTCAGTGCAACCCACCAGGGGAACGCCCGGTGAACCTCGCAGGACATAGAGCCACACAGGTCCCAGAAAAAAATGACAAAACGAAAGACCAAGAGGCAGTCTCAATCCCCCAACCCACTGAGAACAAACCCAAGAGACACTGAAATGGAAGACACTGGGAGTCACACAACTGAACTTTCTGAAATGATAGAAAATGCAGTAAAGAAACAGCTTGATGAAGCTATAGAGAAACTCAAATCAGAAATAATCTCTCAGCTAAGAAATGAAATGACAATCATTATTAAAGAAATGTTGTGTGTATCTAAAGAGCAAGATAAAAACATAGAACAACTTAAGAAAATGATCGAAACTTTGAACAATATAAGACACAAACAGAATGCATGAAACAGATGTAAAGGGAAATGCAGGAAATGAAAAACTCCATAGAAAGTTTGAAAAACTGCTTGGATGGAGCTGAAGATAGAATCTCAGATCTTGAAGACAATTTGGGAGCTTATGATCACGAAACAAAAGATCTCTTAAAAATAGTAAGGAACCAAGAAACAACAATTCAACAGCTGCAAGATGTTGCCAAGAGAAATAACATAAGATTAATAGGCATAAATGAAAAAGCAGGGGTCAATACTAATGACCTGTGAAGACTATTCACAGAAATAATAGCAGAAAACTTCCCAAACATGGGAAGAGAATCTGAAATACAGGTAACTGAGGCATACAGAACCCCAGTTAACCATAACCAAAATAAATCTTCACCCAGACATATCATA
>RJWM01020486.1:0-36852 GCA_004363535.1 Dasyprocta punctata
TAATGTTTGGAGAACCATATTGAATCAGACTGGTGATAATGGACATCCTTATCTTGTTCCTGATTTTAGAAGGAAAGCTTTACCCTTTTTCTCATTTAGTACTGTGCTGACCTTTGGTTTGTCATAAATTGCTTGTTTCAGATTGAGATAAGTAAGGTCCTTCTGTACCTATTTTTTTTCAGCGTTTTTACCATGAATGATGTTAGATTTTGTCAGAAGCTTTTTCTGAATCCAGTTAGATGATCCTGTGATTTTTGTCCTTGCTTCTTGTGATGTATTAATTTTTTTCAATTTTGTTTTTTCTATTTTTTGGTTCTGGGAATTGAACTCATGACCTCGCACTTGCCAAGCAAGCACTTGTGCTGCTGAACTAAATTCCTAGGCCTATGTGATGTATTTATTACACTTAATGATTTGCATATATGAAACCATCCTTGCATCCCTGAAATGAATCCTACATGGTCATGATGTATGATTTTTTTTTTATAATTTTTCTCTTTTGTTTGCCAGTGTTTTGAGGATTTTTGTGTCTCCATGTTCATCAAAGAGACTGGCATGGATTTCTCTCTCTCTCTCTCTCTCTGCCTCTCTCTCTCTCCCTCTGTCTGTGGATCTCTCTTTCCCTCTTTCCCTCTCACTTTTCATTGCGTCCTTATTTGGTTCCTGGAGTCAGGAAATGCCGGCTCCTAGGAAGGAATACAGTACTCCTTCCTCCTCGATTTCATTAAAGAGTTTGAATACTATTGGTGTTTGATATTCCCTAAAGTTCTTGTAGAATTCAGTGGCCAGTTCACTGGGACCTGAGCTTTCTTAGTTGATAGTTTTATTACTGCTTTAATTCAATTGCCTGTTGTTAGATTAATCAGTGTTTTTATATCTTCTTAGTTGTTGCTAATTGTATCTAAGAATCAATCCTTCTGAATTCACCAATTTACCAGAGTGCAGGTTTTTAAAGTAATTACTAATAATCTTCTACATTTCAGCAGTGTTCACTTTGAGTCTGCCTTTTTCATTTCTAATTGCATTGATTTGGGACATTTTTTCCTCTTTTCATCTGAGTGACTAGGTGTTTGTCTATTTTGTTTATTTTTTCACAGAATTACCTCTCTTCAATTCACCAGATCTAGTATTGTCTTTTTTGTTTCAATCTCATTAATTTCTGCTCTGATATTTTAAACTTTCTTCTTGGTACTAGCTTTGAATTTGGAATGTTCTTACTTTTTTAGGACTTTGAGGTATATCATTAGGTTATTTATTAATCTGTTTTTCTGATGTAGGCATTCACAGCTATAAACTTTCCTCTTAGGAGTGCTTTCATTGTGTCCCTTAAATTCTTTATATTACCTTGTCATTTTTCATTTGATTCTAGAAAATGTCTAATTTCTTTTAACTGTTGGTTATTCAAGAGGGTATTGTTTAATTTCCATGTGTTTGCATAATTTCTGTAGTTTCTTTTGCCATTGATTTCTAGTTTCATTGCACTATGATGTGATAATATGCATGGGATAATTTCAGTTCTTTTGTGCTTGCTTAAGCGTGCTTTATGGGCTAGCATGTGGTCTTTTTTGAGAACGTTCCATGTGCTGCTGAGAAGAATATGTATTCTGTTGTTTGATGGAACATTTTATATATATATTCTATTTTTTCCAAAGGTTTGGTTCAACTCTGATGCGTCTTTGATTTTTTTATGTCTAACTGATCTATTAGTGAAAATGGGGTACTGAGGTCCCCCATTATAATTGTTACTGTTTATCTGATCATTAATGTCTAGTAATGTTTGTTTTATGAAGAAATATATAGGAAAGTATTTACAAGAAAGCAAACATTGTCAACATACTTTGCTCCTTCACCCTTTTTCTTGAGTATTTTAGTATTTTTCAGAATAGTGGTTCTGCTCTTCTTGTCTAACCTCTGAACTTTGTATCTTGCAGTGTGATGGGCAATATATTCCTCTTCCTAGTCTTCAAGGCATAGCAGTGTTGAATATCCCTAGTTATGCCGGAGGCACTAACTTCTGGGGTGGAACCAAAGAAGATGATGTAAGTCGCATAATGGGAATGAGAGTTTGTTTGCTCAACAAGTTGTATTACTGGAATACTTTCTTTTTAAAATGTGCTTTTTAATGTTCATTTTAAGTCAAAATACACTGGGCAGGTGAGGAGTAAAATAGATTTAAGATTATATTTGAATACTCATGTATGTACTCTAAAATTTCTTATCCTGGAATGTAGGTAATAATGTTCTGGATAAACAAAAATGAATGCACGTTGGGAAAGTAAACTTAGGAGGTAAAAGGGAGAAACTTTTTAATAGCATACCTAGTATTATTATTCTGCTGCTATAAGAATTAACACAAATTTAACAGCACATGTGTCATCTTACAGTTTTGAATAATAAAGGTCTGGCACAGTCTCCCTGAGCTAAAAATCAGGGGGTCAGCTGCATTCTGTTCCTTCTGGAGGCTCTAAGGGAAAATCTACTTCCTGCTCTTAGCAGGTGTTAAAGGTTGTTCGTATTCCTTCCTTCACCGTCTTAACTCAACCAAGGCAGGTTGAACCCTCATACTGCGTCACTCTGATCTCCTCTTCTGCCTCCTCCTTCTAGATTTAGTAACCGTTGTGACTATACTGAGTCACCTAGAGCACACAGGATAACCTCCCCATCTCAAGGTCCTTAATTTAATCACATCTGCAAAGTTCCTTTTGCCATGTTAGGTAACATCGTCACATGGACATTTTTAGGGTGGGGATGGAGTCATTACCATAATAACATTCAGTACTTTTAATTTTCTAAGTTTATATGTATATTACTACTATTTTTAATTTTAGAAATATTAAGAAGAAAAGCTGGGCATGGTGGCACACGCCTTTAATCCCAGCACTCGGGAGGCTGAGGTAGGAGGAGCGATGTGAGTTCAAGGCCAGCTTGGGCTACAATGCGAGCACAAGGCCAGCCTGAGCTACACAGTGCGACCCTGCTTCAAAAAACCAGGGCCGGGAGTTTGGCTCAGTGACTTAAGTGCCTGCCTGACAGGTGCGAGGTGGTGAGTTCAATCCCCGGTGCCAGAAGAAAAAAAGAAATATTAAGAAGGCATATTTGGCCAATGAGGGTTAGGGCTGTTTTTGTTTTTATTCACTATTTGAGAGTGGCTCTTAAATGAACTTAAGGGATTACATATAAAATAAATTGCAATGTATTTTTAATGTTTATGACATGAATATATTCCAATTCTACTGACATATAATTTAGATTAACAGTCAACATTTTTTGCCATCTGTCACCATTCTTTAATATTTTGAAGGGCAGAAATCAATGAGATTAAAATAAAGAAAGCTGACATTCTTTGAATACTTACTAGGCGTTAAACTGTTCAAGAGTTTTGTATTTGCTTTAATACACACTTTTTTGCAGAACTCAGCCTTGAAAATGCTAGGCAAATGTTCTCCCACTGAGCTGCATCCGCACAGCAATACCCAACTTTTAATCTAAATTTTATCACTGCAAAAAAATGGAGGCAAAGTTTCCTTACTTAGTAAGTAGCAGAGAGGATTTAAATATAGGCCCTTTGATAACAAAAGTTAGGAGAAATGGTTAGTAAATTTGTAGTTTGATATTTTCAGTGAAAATTTTAATTAGCTTACTACACTTTTATTGATTATTTTCTCAGAGCAGTAATTATTTATGATATAATAAAAGGGAAAGCAAAAAGGATAAAGTTATATAACCTAAATTTAATTTGTAGAGTAAATTAATTTTGTGAAAATGCATCTAAGATAAAGGTAAAGTCTAGGTGATTTTTATACTGTTTTCATATTTTCATGACCTAAAAAGTTCTTATGTTAAGATATAGGGTATAGATACAAAATATCCATTAGAAAATTCCAAGTAAACTGGATCATAAATTTCCATGTTTATTAGCTTTAACCTTATGAAATTATATCACCTTTTGGGATTTTAGATTTCTAAAAACTACGTGTATCATTCTATCAAGACATCTGCGTATATATTTAACACATTTAGACCAAGATACATCATTTAGAAATGTATTAGTCCAAAAAGTGCTTTATGAGAGATTATTATATATATGTGGCTATTAAAACTCTTTTTAAAAATTTTGTTTATTTTTAGCTATTGTCAGTGATTTTTTTTGCATTATTGTTTTCCAATACTTATTTTTGCTAATGGATATATATATGTGTATATATATGGATTCTGAGGATGTTGCTCGTCATAAAATATTTGCCTAGCATACACAAGATCCTGGTATAAATATATCGGGGTTAGCCACTTTACCCAGACTTCTAGTGAAAATGTAATGCAGTGTTTCCTTTCAGATATTTGCTGCACCATCATTTGATGACAAAATCCTGGAAGTTGTCGCAGTATTTGACAGCATGCAAATGGCAGTATCAAGGGTCATCAAACTACAGCATCATCGAATAGCCCAGGTTGGTTTCCCTGATCAAATCTGACTTAACTTCTTGGGCTGTGGAGGGATAAGGGAAGCTGCTGCACATGATGCCCACCCTGAGTATGCTTTTGTAGAAGATTGTCTTTCTTGCAATGTCACTTGTTACTGTGTCATTACAAGTAGTAAAGCATAGGAATTGTACCCCACAGAATGGACTAAAAACGGAGCCTAATCCAGAGATTGACTGTGTTCATTCTTCAGGATGATTTTTATTCTGAAGTAGTATGTTTGTTTTATTTCAGTGCCGTACAGTAAAAATCACAATATTTGGTGATGAAGGAGTCCCAGTGCAGGTGGATGGCGAAGCATGGGTTCAGCCTCCCGGAATTATCAAGATTGTGCATAAAAACAGAGCTCAGATGCTAACAAGGGACAGAGTAAGTAACAAGCAAACCAAAAAAAAAAACCTTCCACAATTTTGTCAAGCCTTTTTTAAAAATATCTTAAATTATTAATAATAGAAAACAAGGGAGAAGATTTAAATTGTTTCTTAGACCTGACACTTAGGACATTGTAGTTTTAAGTATGAACCAATGTTTTATTCAGTTTTGGTTTACATTAAATATTTTTTAAAACATAGTTGTTATTTTACATAAAGATGGAGTAGAAAGTACAGAGAATTTTAATATTCCTACATGCTTCCTTCCTCCCACCACACATAAATTCCCCTGTTACTAACATTTTGCACTAGTGTGATACATTTGTTACCACTAATGAGCCAACTTTAGTAGTTACTATTATTAACTAAAGTCCTAGTTAATATTACTCTTTGTGTAGCGTATCTATGGGTTTCCACATATATAATCACTCCTCTGCTCCATCACAGTGTCATGTAGAATAGTTTCACTGTTTTCAGATTCCCAATGCTCCACAAATTCATCTTTCCTGGCAATCATTGATCTTTTTTTTTTTTTTTTTTTTTTTTTGCGGCACCGGGGATTGAACTCACAACCTCGCGCCTGTAAGCCGCTGAGCCAAACTCCCGGCCCTGGTCTTTTGAGGCAGGGTCGCACTGTGTAGCTCAGGCCGGCCTTGCGCTCACATTGTATCCCAAGCCAGCCTTGAACTCACAACGCACCTCCTACCTCAGCCTCCCGAGTGCTGGGATTAAAGGCATGCGCCACCACGCCCGGCTAATCATTGATCTTTTTACCAGCTTCATAATTTTGTCGTTCTTAGAATATGTATTTTTAATTAAAGTCAACCTTTAATAAATAAGACTGACAATATTCATACTACTCAGTAAAATAGTAAAAAGAAATCAAAACATGAAGTCTTTTTAACTGTATTTGTCTATATTGGCTGCGATATAGGAAAATTTTAGATGCCTTTTTTTTGTACTGAGAGATTGAACTACTCAGAGCCCTTTATTTATTTTTAATTTTGAGACAAAGTCTTACTAAGTTACCCTGGGTGGGCTCAAACTTGAGATCTTTCTGCATCAGCCTCCAAAGTGCCAGGTTTACAGGCATGCATCGCCATGCCCAGTTTAAAAGGTCCTTTCTAATATTTGTGATGTATTCAATGACATGTTAGATTAGAGAAAAAACAATCATAGTTTCAAAGACTCATACAATATCTAAATATGTATTTACCTGGGTCTCAGAATTCTAAAGTAACCATTTATTATATTGTTGATTTTCAATAGGCATTTGAGAGCACGCTGAAGTCTTGGGAAGATAAACAGAAGTGTGACTCTGGCAAGCAGGTTCTTCGAACCCACTTGTACATCCAGCATGCTGTTGACCTGGCCACAGAAGAGGTGTCGCAGATGCAGCTATGCTCCCAGGCTGCAGAGGAACTAATTACCAGGTACTGCGGTCCTGTGGGCTCTTTGGACCATGAGAACTCTAGTCTCAGCCTATTTTTTTTTTATTTAGTTTCATATGTAGTTCCAGCCCTGGGTGGTATCAAAAAGGGGTGTGCGTGTTGCCTCTCTTGTACCTCAATAGTTGCTGTACTCCTTTACTAGGAACCTTTTATCAGATTCTTCAGTCTAAACACCTCTGCATTCTCCACAGACAGATCTTGTACCTCTAGAAACACTTCGATTTTCTCTGCCACACGGTACTCTTTCCATTATGATTTCCTATTTTATATGACATTTACACTACATATCCATTTAACATATTGCTTTATAGTTATTAATGAATGTTTATGGAATGTAGAGAGAAGTCTAAATAGGAACCCTGTTCCCAAAGAAAATCAGAAGTCCTAGAATTAGTTTCTGATAAATATATAAGAGATTTAGAGACCACTCATAAACTAATTTTGGTGGACAGAAAGGGAAGAGAAAAAGATGGGTTCTATGAGTGTGAAACTGGTAAAAATCACTATAGCCAGAAATAAACTTTCAGTGAGAAGATACTATGGACAAGTTTCTTAACTTCCCACCTAAATCTTACCTACCAAAGAGGGAATAATAAGAACTACTTTATTGTAAGAATTGATTGATACTCTGGAGATAAATCATATGCCTGGCAGGCATATAAGCAGATTGGAAAGGGGAAATAATGATGAGTTCCATGTTGAACTGAAGAATTTAAATTACATTATAAATATCTAAGAGACAGTTGCAGTTGGCAGTTAGAATGTTGGTCAAATTTGATCTACTTTTTTCATTCTTTGAAAATTAGAATACCATTTACCTGCCTCTGTTCTCCTGATAAGTTAACCATTCTCCAAAATTTCTTAAGATTATTGTTAATAATGTTGAAGTTCATTTACATTGTCTTTTTGAGCTTCAGAATGTAATATAATGCTTACAAATTAAACTATTTTCCTTTAGTTTTGATTCAAGTGTGCAAGGCTTCTGTCCCTTTTCTTGTTCTGTCCTCTCTAGAGTGAAGGTCTTTTTTCCTTGAAGATATCAGAAGTGAGAAGTATTTGAATAGCCTTGCTTTTTCCACTTCTGCAAGCCTCACATCACTTTCTAGCAATTGGTGGAACTTTTCCTCTCTTCTCTTCTTTGGTCTTGGTGCCTTACAGGATTTTGTCTTTCCAGGACTGTTCTTAGAGTTTTGAGTGTCAGAGTAGTGTGGCAGAACTGGCTTTGGAGTGGGATAGATCATGGCTTTACCACTTACATGGTTGTAATCTCCCTGAGCCTTAGTATCTTCATCTATAAAGTGGGAAAAACGAATCATATAAAAGATTGTGAGAACTAATGTGTATAAAACACTTAAAATATGGATGGTAAATATAGTAATGCATTTCCCCAATGTATGTGAAATTTCACTGAATAACGCATGAGTTTCTACTCTATATTTATGACCTCTCTCACTTTCCAATTATAAGGTAAAATAAAATAATATCACTATATTTCATTAATAGCACATTAGAAATGTTTGTCTGATTAAAAGCTTTATGTATATATATGTATATATTTTGTGATATAATACTTTCTGTGGCAATGAGATTTGAGGTTACCCTGTGAAATCCATAATTGAGTGCAACTCAAATGTTTTTTCTGTTTGCTGATCTTCATAGTTTTTAATTTTATCTTACTTCACCACTCTCCTCCCCACAGAAATATCAGCAATGCTCCAAAATTTTTCTTGTTCATTTATTTCATTTTTGCTTTCAGGATTTGTGAAGCAGCCACAATTCATTGTCTCCTGGAGCAAGAACTGGCCCACGCTGTGAATGCATGCTCACACGCACTGAACAAAGCCAACCCACGGTGCCCGGAGGTGAGGATCGAATGGTAAATTCTCATTCTACAGATTCTTTTAGTATTACACATGTATTTGAATACTGTAAAATATGCCATGCAAATGAACACTGTGTATACTGTATGTATGTGTGTCTATCAAAACTCATGGTAAATTTGTGGCCAAATTTTTGTTTTCTTTTTCCTGCTATTTTTTGATTCCTACTTGTAAATTCTTTCCATTTTTTTTTTTTCTATTTCACTTTCAATCACTTGACACTTTACTGAGGACCAAACCCAGTCAGTGCCTTGTTCCTCCCCAAGCTCCAAGTCTGTCTCTTTTTAATTCTTGCCATCTTTTCTCACTCTTCCTTTTATCATTTTCCTTGTCCTTTGGTAAGGAATAAACCTACAAAGCATCAGTGTTTATTTTGTTAGTGATGTTCACTCATTTTTGAAGTTGAACAATGGCACTATTTGTACTTCATTTTGTTTTACTAAATTGTAAGTATTTCTGAGAAGGGAACATAAAACAAATTAAGATGTGTTATGTACATATACCAATTCCCTGTAATGATTATTTCTGCAAATATGTGCTCATAAGAATTTAAAAATAAATAAATATTTTGTTAATACATTTTAGTGTAGAAATAATGAAGTGGATAGAATATAACTTTTGAAATACGAAACATGGTACAATGGTATGGTGTAGAGAAAACTGATATCATTATTTTATTTCTTCAATTATTTCATTGAAGTTGTCTAAATGAATATTCAAGTAAATGCTGCCTCTCAAGAATAAGTATAAAAAGCAATTTGGTTGGCACTACTGAGCTAGAACTAACTCCAGCTGACCCTTGAATAACATGGGGGTTAAGCACACTAACCCCACACAACACTCAGATAATCTTTGATCACCCTAAAATTTAAGTACTATCAGCCACTGTTGACTGATAACACAAAAAGTCAGTCAACACATATTTGGCATGTTACACGTATTATATGTAGTAAAAATATGTAAGAATCATGAGAGAAGCCAGGCGTGGTGGCGCACGCCTTTAATCCCAGCACTTGGGAGGCTGAGGCAGGTGGAGCGTTGTGAGCTCGAGGCAAGCTTGGGCTACAACACGAGCACAAGGCCGGCTTGAGCTACATAGTGCTACCCTGCCTCATAAAACTAGGGCTGGGAGTTTGGCTCAATGGCTTAAGTGCCTGCCCTGGCAAGTTCGAGGTTGTGAGTTCAATCCCCGGTGCCACAAAAAAAAAAAAAAAAAAAAAAAGAATCATGAGAGATCATTTTTTACTAGAATATCTAATTTACTGGTGCGATGAACTGGTCAGGTGAACATGATTAGCGTTGCCTGCATTTTAAGCAGATACTCTCAACACCTGAGCTCGTTGCAGTAGCAACTGAAGTAAGTGGCTACAAATTGTGATAGTACAGTATCTACTGCAGTTAATTTCATGCAGTTATGACTTAACATGGCATCTTTCTGTTTACATTTCTTTTGACTGCAAATAGTGCCATGTAAGGTTTGTATTGTGTGTTTTAATAAATTTAAAACTTTTATAATGTTTTGTGCATTATTTTATGGTCATAAATAAGATAGACTGTTACCTACATATATTTTCTAACTTTATAACCTACTTTTTTCTTGATTTTTTTTTTCAGTATTTCTGGGCTATGCAGTTCATCTGCAAGTTTTTCAAATGATCACATATATACAATGCAAAAATCTACGTATAAGTAGATTCCTGGTGCTTCAAACTCAGGTTGTTCAAGGATCTACATAATCAAATAATGCCCCTCAGGACATAAAGCAAGGATACAGAATTTCAAAAACAAGATAATAGGAAATTGACAATGATTGATATATTGCATATTGTTATCTTCAGAGTAATTACTGAGATCATAATTTTCATTGACTTAACTTTCAACAAAAATGGCATAGGTTGGTGCCAGCATCTATGTATTTGTAGGTGGAAGATGTGATCCTGAGTATATTCACTGTCGCAAGTGCATTCTTTTGGTTCTGTGATAGATTAATTAGAAGAAACATGAAGTTTTACAATTACAGAATTTTGGTAGACTTTAAAGAGTTATTTGTAATGGGAATTTAAATTATAAAATTAAAATTTAAAGTATCTACTAATGGTGGAATTTCAGTGTAATACAAAATTATGTCTTTAATATTCTTTTCTAGAGTCTTACAAGAGATACTGCTACTGAAATAGCCATCAATGTGAAGGCACTATATAATGAAACAGAATCTTTGCTGGTTGGCAGGGTTCCTTTGGTAAGGAAAAGAAATGACTGATAACATAAGAATGATGAAATCTATGGATACCTGCAGCAAGGGACCTACATGCAGCAGATCCAAAGGCAGAAGCTGCTTTTTGGCCTCCATCCTTGGATCTTCCCGTTTTGCCAGTCTTTTACCTTCCAGAAATTATATAGCTAAACTTTGGAGTTAAGATTCAAAGTAAAGCCAGGTGTGGTGGCGCACACCTATATTCCAGCACTGGGGAGGCAGAGGCAGGATGATTGCTGCGAGTTCAAGGCCAACCTGAACTGCATAGTGAAACTGTCTCGAAAAAAGACAATAATAATAGTAATAACAAATAAAATAAAAGAGTGAATAAACAAAAAACATTCAAGCTAATATGTCTATCACATGTTTGTAATCCTAGAACTAGGGAATTTGAGGCAGGAAGATTACCACAAGTGTGAGGCCAGTCTGGGCTACATAGTGCATTCAAGAAGAGGAGTAGTGTTTCCTCTCATAAATGACATCACACGTTTATGTCATCCTGGTCTCTCCAGTTGGCTTTCAGAGCTTTGAGCTGTATAAAACATAGTTGACATTCCTTGGATATTCATTTTTGTTCAAAAATAGAGGAAATCATGGGTTTATTCCTAGGTTTAACATTTGAAATATGATTGGTGTGGTCCTCAAGATTTACTTACAGAAAGACACTTTGTAGATGCAATATTTCAGAACCGTACTTACAAAACTATCCCTATTTTCAGTTTACTCCTTGAAGTCAAATTTAGGAAAGTCTGCATTTGACCATAGTCCAAGGACCTCAAGTATAAGTGCTAGCCCAGAGTCAGCCTTTATTTAAAAATACTGTTTGTTCCTCACTACTTTCATATGTTCTAGCATTTGACTCTTGTCGCCACCTAGAGTTAGATTTGGGCATATATCACACATGCTGTCGCTGTGTGGGGGTCTAATGCATTAACCATCTTTTCCTTTCTTACAACTACTGTTTGTTAACATTTATCACCTGTATGATGTTGAAATGGAAGGAGTCCCCATCACACACACACACACAATTTAATTATCTGTGATGACAAATTATGGATGTTTAGTTCAAAATGTATTCCAGTGAATATTAACAAATCCTTTGACAGTAGTATCACAGTAGTTAATTATATTTGAAAACTAGTTTATTTCTGCCAGGCGTGGTGGCGCACACCTTTAACCCCAGCACTCGGGAGGCTGAGATAGGAGGAGCCTTGTGAGTTCGAGGCCGGCTTGGGCTACAACGCGAGCACAAGGCCAGCCTGAGCTACACAGTGCGACCCTCCCTCAAAAAACCAGGAGTGGGAGTTTGACTCAGTGACTTAAGTGCCTGTCTGACAGGCGCGAGGTTGTGAGTTCAATCCCTGGTGCTGCCAAAAAAAAACAAAAACGAAAACTAGTTTATTCCTTTTGAGAAATCAGTTGTGAAATGACTATATAATAAGCATGTTATCAATGTTATAAAACATCGTGCTCGCTTTGGCAGCACATATACTAAAATTGGAACAATACAGAGAAGATTAGCATGGCCCCTGCGCAAGGATGACACGCAAATTCGTGAAACGTTCCATATTTTAAAAAAAAACAAACAAACATATATTCTTAGACAAAAAAGGAAGTGGTAAATGTTATACAATAGGGTGGAAAATCTCCATATTTTAAACTACTAGAGAAAGTAGATAACTTGAGGAACAAGGGGAAACAAAAAAGATAGTAATAAATGATAATATTCTTTCTGAATTTTCAGTTCTAAAATTCTGTGGACATCTATATGGGTTCTCTACAGTTTTAAAGTAATTTATTAAAAGTAGTAACTGAAAGAGACCTCAGGAGTAATGTAGTCATATTGTGCTATTTCTGGAAGAGGAAGGTGAGACTCCTGAAATCAGTTAACTTTCCCTTAGTTTGCAGTTAGTAACCAGGCAGAACTAATATCCAGTCAGCTGCCTTCCACCTCTGGGCTTACAGTGTTTACGTCACCGTTAGTCATTTATTCAACTTGTAAGTACATTTGAATAACTTCTTTGAATGAGCTAGTGTGAAAACCAGGTAATCAATTAAATTCTCTTTAAAGTGTCCAAACTCTATTCCAGCTTATTAACCACTTTTCACTTTTCTTTGATTTTTATAATAGTTTTTATTACAAATTTTTTGGGTTTTTTTTTCCTTAAAATTATTATTTTAATTTTTTCAGGAGCTTTTCAAATTTTTTTCTAATTAGAAGACTACTATTTCTTCATGGAGTGGCTTATGCAAATCAATTTTTGGCACAAATGAATCAAAAAGTGACACAGCTCCACTGGGAATGGTTACTTGGAAGGAAGGAATTAAGAAAAGAAAGGGGAGAGGGATAGAAGGGGAGAAAGGGAGACAGGGGAAGACTTACTTAGAAGGAACACCAAAAGTAATATTTTTTTGTGAAATTGTTGTATTAGTTATGAACATCATCTTTGTGAAGTGAGAATTAGACTAAATCTATCCAGATATTAAAAAATTAAAAGAATTTGTTCTTTTTAGACACTTTTATTTTAAAAAATTAACCTAATAAATAAAGATGTTCACCATCAAAATAAAAGTTGTTCTATTTGAAGTTGTCACTCAGTCTTGTTTCATTTTACTTTTCAATCTGCTGGTAAACAGCAGTTAGAATCTCCACATGAAGAGCGAGTATCCAGTGCCTTACACTCTGTGGAGGTGGAGTTACAGAAATTAACAGAGATCCCCTGGCTTTATTATATCTTACACCCCAATGAGAATGAGGTATGTAAAATTCAGTCTGTTACCTTATGAATATAGACCTTATGACAATAAAATTTGAGCTTAGCTTTAAAAAAGAGACATTTAGGAAAAATAAATTTTGGCTATTACTTTCAAATATAACTGTTCTTAAATAAGGGGACAAGGCATTTTTGTGAACATAGGCACTGTATTGAAATTGGTACATTTTCAGTAATACAATGCACCATGAACCTTTTTGAAGAAGTTGCCACTGTTCTACCTCTTCTCATTTGTCTCTATTCACAGACTGGGGTTTTCTTCTCTTAATATCCTAAAACAAACCTCTTTTTTACTTGATTCAAACAGGAGCCTCCCATGGATTGCACAAAAAGAAACAACAGAAGCACAGTATTTCGTATAGTGCCAAAGTTTAAAAAGGATAAGGTTCAGAAGCAGAAGACAAGCTTACAGCCTGGTAGGTAGTTCACACAATGGGAAAAAGTGACTTACGAAAGTGAGGTGATTCAAATGTTCTGGAGCTCGAGAGCGGTGAGCATTGTCCAACATTATGAATATACTAAATATCATGAAACTGTACAGTACCAACCTAATAGGTCAAAATGTTAGTAGGAATCTAATTGTTTTTCTTCTTTAAAGTTCAAGATTGAGATCATTTGGGAAGTAGAATGAGGAAACTTTCACTTACCTCCTTTAACTTGATAAATATATATTTTCCACTTAAACAATATGTTCTCCTTCTCTTAAAACAGTTATCTCCTGAGTTAAGGGCATCAGTTCACTCCCCTGATAGTGACCACCTGCAGTAATACTTGCATTCTCATGTTTCTAGTTCCTTTTTCACCTTCCTTTAGAGATTAACTTATGGCTATACTAGTGCTGAGGCACCTTCAAATTCTGTGGTAGCTGCCTTTCATAATCACATCATTTTAAAAATTCTTTAATTATAAGAATTTTCTAAGTTCTGAGTTATGTCACTATTTTTTAAAAAATATAAAATCTTATTTGTGATATTCCTAGAGCAGCTAATGAGGGCATTTAAAAAACCAAATGCAACAAATAACTAGGCTTAATTAAGCTAATCAATGTTGAATAAAGTGTAAGAGTGATTATACACTGTGATGGCGAACGTTTTAGAGACTGTATGTGAAACTGCTACCCAAAACCCACTTATTTATCACAAAGTGCCAACATTTCAATTAAACCTGAATACTGAGGTTTTAGTTTAGAAAAAACAAACCCTACATTAAAATCTTTGATCTTAAAGGGAAAATACAATAATACGCTTGCCATAGGTTTGCCATCACTAATCGAAGAGATCAGTACTGAGAGTTTTAAATGACATTAAATTAATTTCACAGCACATTTATTGCTGCAGTTATTAACAGCAGTAGAATTAATAAAAGCAACACTTGAAGTCAGTCAGTAATGTATAGATAGATCTTTGAGTAATTAGTGTTTTAGCACATAAAGGGTTGGACATCAGTTATATGTAAAAGTTAAGTGCCCCATTTTAGATTTTAAATTTTTTACTTAGCCTTTTTAGCTCATTTTTTACGATAACAAGTTTTTATTCAGGAAAACTTAAGGAAATCATCATCACTTATTTAAACCTTGCACCACTAATCTTAATGATGCAAATAAGTTTTTTATGCATATTGTGTAGTTTGGATAGTTTCAATGAAGATTTTGACAAAAACTAAGGCGTGGGTGCACGGTCGTCAGTGTCAGTGTGTTTGTATGGTCAGATCTTTGTGTTGATTGGTAACCTGCATGGGAAAAAAAAGAACTACAGTTTTGTTGAAGCACCACCTTTGACCTTTCCTTTGCTCCCACTGCTGCTGCACTCCGTTTTGCATCTTCTTTGGCCAACCTTTGCTTTGAAATGCATTGAGCACGTAGAAATTAAGGGGGTTTTGCTCTTAACTTTGGTAGTTCAAAAATGGGGCACAGAGGAAGTTGCTGCTTGGCTGGATCTGCTCAATTTGGGAGAGTACAAAGAAATCTTCATTCGTCATGACATCAGAGGGGCTGAACTTTTGCATCTGGAAAGGCGAGATCTTAAGGTATTTCCTTTGTGCTACTCTTCTGCTCTTGAAAATTTTCTTGCAAAACAGAATCCTTTTTCCTGTATCTCTTTTGTTATGTGCTTTCAGCCTGGCTTGTGTTATGCAAATTTTCAATAATCTAACATTCATTGCCCTGGAGTCTTGAGTTTCTTGTGTGCTTTCTAAACAAGAATGTCAACAATATTTTCCTGTCAAAATCAGTTTCTGGCTATTGTGCTACAAAGCAGCATGAATTTAGTGGATTTTCTCTGCATCCGTTGTTGATACTGTTCCTGTGCTAATCCTTCCACATGGATCATGTTTCTATCAGTTTATTGTATTGGATCAGCATGGAAAGTTGTAATTCTTGCAGACAAAGACTAAAAAAAATTAATATAAATTTAAAAAGTAATTTAAAATATTTGTAACAAAGCCTTCCTAGGCAGGTGTGGTGGCACACACCTATAATCCCAACACTGCAGAGGAGGCTGAGGCAGGAAAATCCCAAGTTCAAGTCCAGTGGCAATCTAGTGAGGTCTTGTCTTAAAATAAACAATTTAAAAAGTGCTGGAAATGTAGCTCAGGGAGAAGGCTATTATATTGAACTAGAGGAGTTACTTATGAACAATGGCTACTTACAGATAGTCCTATGATTTTACTGTTTCTAAACTGGCCTTTCATGTGTTACACAAATAACTAGACTAATAAATTCAAATTTCCTTTCCATGACAAGGTATTAATATTCTATTCTCACAAATAAATTTCGTATTTTCTTTAAGCAGCTCAGGGCTTGTCATTCATAATACAGAAGGAAAATCACTAACTGATGGTCTTTAGCGATTTTCTTTTATTCTTTGTGTAGTAGAAACAGCCAAAACACCTTTTTCTGTGCAAAGGTTAGAACTAGAATTTTGCCAGTTTACAAGTACTTACTACACACTAGCATTTGAAAACTATAATAAATTAGCACTGTTAAAGTGGTCCTTTTCCTAGAGACCAAGTTCTAGAATGCAGAGAATTATGACAGCAAATTCCTTATATATTCAGGGACTATTATGCCTTTATCTACAAGTTAGTGGAGATCTTTGAATAGTTGAGGGGTCAGGTAATGTATAGATAGATCTTTGAGTAATTAGTGTTTTAGCACATAAAGGGGTGGACATCAGTTACGTGTAAAAATCTTTAGCCAGAATAATAATAAAACAATAGCTAATTCATTACCATGATTCGGAATCTTAATTCTGGAGCAGAGCAAAATAAATAAAGTTCCAAAGCAAAGATTGACTTAGAAACTTGAAATGAGTGCATAAAAAAGTAAATGTAGGGTATCTTTTTTTAATTATTATTATTTTGTACCAAGAACTGAACTCATGACTTCACACTTGCCAGGCAGGTGCTATGCCACTGACCTGCATTCCCAGCAATGGACAGGGATCTTATAACCAAATGTTAATGTAACTTCTCATATTATTGGAGGCTGTAATCCTTGTGCATCAATACTGTATTATACCAGCTTCTCTAGGTGATGTCTGCTTTCTAGAGGCTTGTATCTCATTGGACATATATTCAAGGAAAACGCTATATAAAGAATACACATATAAATAAATTTATGTGTGTTATATAAATATATGTGTGTTGTGTAAATCCATACAAGCATGAGCCGGGCGTGGTGGCGCATGCCTTTAATCCCAGCACTCGGGAGGCTGAGGTAGGCGGAGCGTTGTGAGTTCAAGGCCGGCTTGGGCTACAATGTGAGTGCGAGGCTGGTCTGAGCTACATAGTGCGACCCTGCCTCAAAAAACCAGGGCCGGGAGTTTGGCTCAGTGGCTTGAGTGCCTATTTGGCAGGCACAAGGTTGCAAGTTCAATCCCCGGTGCTGAAAAAAAAAAAAAAAATCCATACAAGCATGTAAACACAGTTGTACACATACACCTGCACACACACTAAGCAAATACAGTGGTACCTCTGTTCACGAACTTAATTAGTTCCACAGTTCTGGAAAGGTGACCACATTCACATTCGTGTGGGAAAGATAGCCATGGTCATGTTTTTCACTAGTACAGAACTGGCAAACAAACCCAAAATTTTGTCAAACGCTTCTGTTTGTAGACCAAATTGGTTGTAAAGAAAAGTGTTCATGAACTGAGGTACTACTGTATGTGTTTGCATAATGATGAAGCACATACATAAAATGATGCAGAGTTAGAGTAAAAGGAACTGTGTTGAAGATACAATAAGAAGCCAGGCATGGTGGTGCACACTTGAAATGCCTGCAATCAGAAGACTGAGGCTGGAGAATCATTGCGGACTCGAGGCTGAATTATGTAGTGAAACCCTGTCTCAAAAAACAAAACGAGACAAAAAAAAGAATAAGAAACTGGGCATGGTAGCGCATGCCTGTAATCACAGCACTTGGGAGGCTGAGGCAGGAGGACCGTTGCAAAGTCAAGACCAGCTTGGGTTACAAAGTGAGCTCAAAGCCATCCTGAACTGCATAACGAGACCCGGTCTCAAGAAGACCAAAAAAAACAGAAAATAGCAGAATGGAGATGGTTAAGAATTATTTTAGTGAACTTTCTTGTTAGCTTTTTACAGCTTTTTATTCTGTTTTGTTTTCGTTTTTAATGTAAAGTATTTCCTTCCCTTAAAACTTCAATCATTTTAGACATCTATATTGACATTTTGCTTTTAACTTTATCTATTTTGGTTCTAAAACTGGATGTGAGGGAGATGAAAAAGAAAGTTTTACAGGAAGAGTCCCATGTAGCACCGAACCATTGTGTGAGTTAACTTTCCACCACTGTGAGAGAATACCTGATGAAGTCAATTTAAAGTAGGGAAGAGGTATTTTGGCTCACAATTACGGAGGTTTCAGTCTGTGGTCAGCTAGTTCACTGGTATGGGCCTCCAGTGAGGCAGAGCAACTCGGCAGAAGGGCATGGTGGAGCACAGCTGCTCACCTCACAGCAGCCAGGAAGCAGAGAGAGTTGGAGTCTGGAAGGAAGGCACCAGGGACAAGATCCATCCCTCGAAGGTACGTCCCAGGTGACCTGCCTCATCCCGTTAGGCTCCACATTCTCATAAGCCCTATTAGCTACGAACTCATTAATCGATGAATCTACTTGAAAAAATTAGAGCCTTTGTGATCCATTTAGCTCCCCAGATCCCATCCGCTGGCAACCAAACCTTCAACACAGTGGAGCCTTAGGGGAAAAGTAGAGACAACCTGCCTGACCTTTTTGTGAACTTCAGGATTGCATCACCAACAGTTAGACCCTCTCTCTCTCCCTCCCCCACTCTTTCTCTCCCCACCCCCCAGTGATCTCTTTTGACACTTGGATGACACAGGAATATAACCTTAACATGCCTAAAAGCAAACTCTTGATCTCCTATGCCACTCAGGTGCTCTGCACTTTAGTATATCTTACCTCTGGCCCCCCAGGTGCTGAAGGCAGAGAAGCTCAGAGTCTCATTTAGCACCTTTCTCTTCTTTATTCATTGCCCCCTGCTCCAACCTGTCCAGCCTCTCAGCAATTCATGTTGATGCTGGTCTCCGTCCATTGCTCTCATCACCTGTCCCCAGTCCTGTCCCACACTAATGTCACCTCTGGCCAGTAACTTCCTACTCATCCTCTTCACTCTCCTCCAATCCATTATCCATTGTCTCTCTAGTCCATAATCCACAGTGCAACTACCAGGATACGTTAACATCATCCATCAAGTGTATCACCTGAAACATTTCAGCGGCTTCCCATTTCTCTGAGAATAAAGACTCACATCTTTATGGAGGCCTGAAAGTTTCCACCTGTTTACCTCCTGGGCAGTCTCTGGCCCCTCACTGGGTTGTGCACCATCCACCTTGACTTAAGGATTTCAGCTGCTTAAAAATGCTAAATGTTTTTTCTCACCTTAGAGGCATGCCCTCCTTTGCTATGCTTTTCCCCCTGTCTGCCTGGCTAACACTTGGTGAAAACTTGGCTTAAGTGTTACTTCTTTGTCACTGAAATAACTAGAGATAGCAGGGTGATTAGATGAGAAAGGGACAACTTCTAATGTGCTTCAGCTATGGAAGAAACAAACAGGCAGTACTAATCTCCCCAGTGGAATAAAGTAGGAAAAAGTGAAATTGCCAGAAAAAGTGTTTAAAACAGGATGGGGTTTTCTGTATCTTTACTTTTTGTTTTTTTCCAGTTTGGAAAGTTGTAGTGTATGGCTGGAAAGATAACTGAATGTCTACAAAATAAAAAGCACTTTGGCAAAGGTAGGCCTCTTCATCCAAAGAAGGAAGAAGCCAATAGTAGAGAGCACAATAAAGATAAGAACACAACATGTGATAAGCAACATGTGCGTATGATAAAAGGGAAGAAAAATCTTAACAAACGTTAGATAACTTTGTCACAGCCTACCCCCTAAGACATAAAAGCACTAAACTGAAACAGAAGTAAAAAATATACAGCTTTGGGCCAGGGATTTAGCTCAGCGGTGTAAGTGCCTACATGGCTAGCACAAGGTCATGAGTTGGATCCCTGGTCCAAAAAAAAAGAATATACAGCTAAGAAGTTAATGTAACTCTATGTTATATTATAGAAAACATTGATCTTGTTATACTAAAATAGTAATTCTGAATAAAGTCTGCCTCCTCTGGAGAAGTTTTTATTCTGGAGAATACAGTACATATATATCCTAAAATAAGATACATAGTATTTGAGTACTAAAATATTTAGTTTTTTGTAAGTAGGTGTCTGTTATCACAAAGTATGAAGATTACCTAAATATTCCATTCATAAAAGAAACCAAGTGTAATGGTAAATGTGTTTACATCCTAAATTTAGGTAACAGGCACCTCTATCTTCCTTTAGGATTTGGCCTTGGTTTTAAAAATGATATTTGGAGCCGGGGATGTAGCTCAGTGGCACAAATGTGGGCCTGGCAAGTGCAAGGTCCTGAGTTCGATTCCTGGTACCAAAAAAATTAATAAATAAAAATAAATGTGATATTTGGAGCCGGGGATGTAGCTCAGTGGCACAAATGTGGGCCTGGCAAGTGCAAGGTCCTGAGTTCAATTCCCGGTACCAAAAAAATTAATAAATAAAAATAAATGTGATATTTGTCATATACCCAGAAGATGTATAGTTACTTTGGGACTAATTTTGGATTCCTTGGTTTCATATGAGAAAATATTTTTCTGGGTCAGTTAAATATAAAAATGTTACCCTGGAATTATCTAAGACTTGAAAATAGCACTGGCTTTGGAAAAAATATTTTCCAGGATTCAGAATCAGGTAGCATTGTTGCTTATAGAATTTAAAGAGCTCATAAAGCATAAGAGAGAGAGAGAGAGGGGGCGAGAGAGAGAGGACTTAATCCACTTTGATCTATTTCATTTAAGTTTCAAAACAGTGTTCTTCCATTACAAAATCAGGTGGGTATTTGGAGTCTATCTTTTCTGAGAAACAATTTCAATGTTTTAGGTGGCTTTGTAAGTAATTTTACTAATTTTATACTAATTTACTAATTTTCAAATATTTTACATTACTTTGTGAAGAGCTCATTTGATCTTTCACATTAACAAACTGATTATATTTTTTACACTTAAAGGAACTGTGGGGTTCAGAGGCTTTACCTCTTTCTTGCTGTTTTTCAGAGTGGGTATTACAGCTCTCCTGCATGAGTTGTCTTCACTTCTGCAGCAAATAATTTGTCAAGCTCCTACCATGCAATATAGAAAGAAAAGAGAAAGTATATTGGTTTTGACTCTTCAAGAACTGCCCCACTATATGTAATTTATGAAAATAACAGTTAAGCAGAGCTTTCGTAGGGTTTTTTTTTTTTTTGTGGTCAGGTTATTTTTGTTTTATTAACTTCTTTTTTTCTAGCTATCACTTCCTAAATCATTGAATACAAACTAAAACGGATACACTGAATACCAACTATGTGCTTGCTGGTTAAATATTTAGTACTATGTTTTCTCTTACCAATAAACTTTTTTTTCTTCCTCCTTTCTACTTTCCTTCTACCTTTATTCTTCCTTCTTTCCTTTTATTTCCCCCTCTTTTTTAGGACCTGGGGATACCGAAAGTGGGCCATATGAAGCGAATTCTCCAGGGAATTAAAGAACTTGGAAGGAGCACCCCCCAGTCTGAGGTGTAATCAAATCGGTGCTATTCCTTGGAAGAGAAGTAATTGATAGTTAATACAAAGTTCTTGGGAGCAGTTTACTGTTCTTGTAGTTTTCTGCGTAGATAAGTAAGCACCACTGAAGCACCTCTATGGCTTAACATTTTTCTGTGGGTGAAAATTTTGATTGGAGGTATAAGAAAATATTTTTGTGCCAAAAATACATTCCATGAAGCCATTTTCTTATTGAGCAAACCTGATATGTTTAAATATGCTCACAATAGTTTAAAAAAAAAAGGAATCTGAAATGTTCGTAATGTCTAAAAGGTGAAATTGCTGTTTACTTCTCTTTGGCCTGGTCTGACAGAAGGTTCTTTCTGTGCAATCACATAGTAGTATGTGGATAAAAAACTTCTGAAGTTTCAGTATTGGAGTCATTGACTTCTTCCTTAAAATCATTGGTTAGGAGGCAAGATATAAATTAAATTGTGTTTTCAATTTTAGCTTGGTATCACCTCAGGTTCCCAGCACTCACTGGTCAAAGAATATGGTTAAACAAACCCATCACTTACTATAAATAATGCAAATTTTAATGCATGGTGTTCCTGCCTGACTTGTCTTTCCTTTTCTTGCATGTCATATATAATATTGTAATACTTTATATCCTTAATGTCAGTTTTAATGGAATTTATTTATTACTTCCCAAGTACCCTTTTTGTTGGCTAAGGGCACTATGCTTTTCTGTTCTTTAATGTGGATTTTTGCAGATATGTATACCTAAGACTCAGTAAACACGTGTCTGTGCCATAACTAACAACTTGTCTACACCTTATGTAAGACAGCTTTATTTCAGTCTGTCATAAACTGTATGCGTGCACATTAAGGAAATTCTCTGGGTATTTTCATAAACTTACATGCTCTTTTGCATAACAAAATTTATTACGGTTTTACAAACCACACTTCCCACATTTTGTACCTCTTTTTTTTTTTCATTTCAATTTAATTATTATATTCTGTTTGAATTTAAAAGACTGTTGCCATCTAGGAATTGTCCAAGGTCTCAACTGAGATTTGTATGCTGATTAGTCACCCAGACTCACCCACTAGCTACAGTGATTTCTAACACAAACCCCCCAACAGAAAAAATTTAAATTTTTTCTTAAGGGCTTTATATTATTATTACTATTATTATTATTTCATGTAATTTTTTATATTCTGTCAAATTGATATTATTTTCCTTTTCCTAAATGACTGTATGTCAGTATTGCTCATTAGAAGTCAACATTACAATGATCAAATCTTTGAAAACCAAAGACATCGTATCAAAAAATTACAAAAATATCCTTAAAGATTTCTTTAGCCATTGTACGCCAAGAAATTAATTATAATATTTTAAAATGTTCTTTAAAAGAGAAATAAACAGGGTACTAACCTAGTGATGACAACTTTCTGTAACTTGGTAGGTGCTCAATAGATACACATACACACATATATGTGTATGTACACATACACATTTGTATGTATAGACACATTTATGTACATATATTGAGAGATAATATCACTGGTATGTTTTTGGATATTTATTTTGCCCAGTGTTTAAAGAGAAATATTGTTAGACATACAAGTATCTCAAAAGAATTTAGCTATTTGACAGTTAATTCTAGTTTATAACTTGGCTATTTAATTACCAATAAAAATCACAAATTTTAGATCTCTTAAAAATAAATGAAGGCTAGGACTATAGCTCAGTGGTATAGCACTTGGCTAGCATGCCTGAGGCCCTGGGTTTAGTCCTCAGCACCACAAAACAAATGAACCTACTGGGTTCCTGCTGGGTTTGATTATATATTTTGCTGAAGTTCTAGACAAATGGAAATTTTCTAAAAGAAATTTATATCAAGAAGTTTAAAAGGATACTAATCTTACTCAATAACTTTAATTTTGTCCACACTGATGAAGGCAGACATCTCCTTTTCCAGTCCCTTCTGTAGTCCCCACCCAATACGTTGTCCTGTTCTAAGTACTTTCCTATAAAATCAAAATACCAGGTGCCAGATTTCCAGAACTCTTCTGAGATTTCAGAGCCCTGCCTCACCTTTAGAAAAAGCAAAGGGGTAAACAGAGGAGGGACTGTAATATGAAGAATATATTAATATGAAAAGCTTTATTGATTTTCACCTTCCCAGTGCCCAGTTGCTGATAGAAAAGATTCTTAAGCTATCATGTTTTCTGAACTTCAAAGTATAATATAAATGGTTGAATTTTTTGTAATTCCTTTAAAGTCTCAGTTAATGAAAATTAGATTTGCTAGACTTTTCCTAAACTGGCTTTTTTGGATGGGAAAATCCTTTAAAATGATAATTTGGATATTTTTGTTGTTATTGCTAAGTGAGAGCTGTTTTTTCTGTAAGCTTTCTCTCCATATGTCTTTACAGGACTCAAATGCCTTCTCTGATATGTTGGCCAGTATGGTGTCCTTAGAGCCTCTTTAAGGCCCTGTCAATGTCGTGGGGAAACCATCTTATCCTGGATAGGGTTAAAAACATGAAATATGAATTGCTCCTTCCTGGGATCATATCAGTCTGGTGTGTGCAGACGGTGCCCCAGGGCTGCATCTTATGGCTGTAATTGTCATCTCATCTTCTCTTAGGCTGTCCTGGGCCTGAATGATTGGGATGTAGGCTAGAGAGTCACAGCCAAAGTCTACTTCCTTTCACTTTATTTTTCCTGAAAAAAAATCTTGCTTTTTAAGAAGGAAAAAGACATTGCCTAAGTAAAATTCCAGAGTACTCAGTATTTCTCTTCTTTGTTTGACCACTTCCCTTTCTGAGTTTCTCTCCTGCTTCCTGCCTTTCCATTTTTTCACTTGCCCTGTGCAGTAATAAATAAGTGCTCAAATTCTGCCTTCTACTAGTACTAGCCTTTCGCCATCAACTGACACCTACAAAATGACTTCTTTTGTGTCTTCCTACCTTAAAGGGGTCTTTCATCTAAGCATTAGGAAGAAAACCATTTAAATTAACTTTATATTTGCATGTTATAAAAGCATAGTTGCTAGATAATCTAAGTGAATTGATGGGTTAGATTATTTGGGGAGGGTGACGTATATTCCTCAGGCTGAGCAGCAGTAATTTATGAATGTCTAGGTCTATGCTGTCTAATATAGCCAGTAGCCACCTGTGGCTATTTAACTAGAAATTTCATCCTCATTTGCACTTGCCACAGCAACTGTAGAGGACAGTGTTGATACAGAACATTGCCACTGTTGCAGAACTTCTGTGGGACAGTATTAATCTAGAATTTCATCCCTACTCAAAATGTGGTTCATGGGCCAGCAGTTGTGACTATCACCTGGAAGGTTATAGAAATGCAGAATCTCAGGTCCACTCCAGGAATAGTGAGTCAAAACTCTTCTTTCAACAGATTCCTTCGATAATTAGCATTGGCCTACATCCATTTTATCCTTACTAGATATAGGAATTGAGGTCTTCACAGGTCCCTACAACAGCTTGTTCCTCAAGCCACTGTTTCTATCAGTTCTCTCACTAATCCTAGAAATAAGCTGATACTCATTCATCACCATAGTCGAGTTTTCTTCTCAACCCTTATTCCTAATTCTAGTGGTTTTATTTCAGTAGCTAAGGGGGTGGGGGGGTTGGCTGAACAACACAACTGGCCTCTGTCCAGCCCCACACTCAACTCTTAGCCACTAACAGTCCACATTCATTCTGTTTGTTCCTCGTGAGGCATGTTCATTTGTTCGTGACTTAGGCTGGGAACATTTCAGAAGAATATGTACTGAGAAAAGTAAACACTGATTGGTCTTCTACAGCTCATACATTTTTGTTTTCTCTTATCACAGACATAGCTCATGCTTGAGGACACATAGCAGTACACACATTAAATGATCATTAGGCATGGAAAAGGGGGAGATCCAGTTGATTACAAGCGAAGTGAATGTGTCATTGAAATCCTCCAAGGAGTCATGTTTTGTTAGATTTGAATGTTTTTCATTCATAGCTAAGTTATCTTGATTTCACATGGTTAATGATTCCTTAAAATAGTGCTTGAAAACAGTGTAGCACATTCTTAGCTCCCAAATGCAAATTTTTAAATTCTTTAATAAGATCTTTTGCAATAACTTAACTGTCAGGAATCCTTCACTTAATAATTTTTACATGTTGATATGATTTACCCAAACATAGCTGCCTAGAGAATCTGTAGTTGATTTTTATGAATAAAGACTTTAGACTTCTAGAGCTACTTTAATAGGAACCTAAAAATGAAATATTCATATAAAATATTACTTAGAAAGTTATGGGAGTTCCACCTATACCTCATTTCTAAAGTAAATCATCTGCTAGGAGTTTGGCTCAGTGGCTTAAGCACCTGTCTGGCAGGCACAAGGCTATGAGTTCAATCCCTGGTGCCTCAAAAAAAATAAATAAATAAATAAAGTAAATCATCTGCTGTCTTTAACTGTACTAACAATATAGTGAGCTGTCATGTTCTAAGGATATGAATTCTTTAACTAATAAAACACATCTTTTAACTGCGCTTGCCAGGCGGGCACTGTGCCGCTGAGCTATATACCTGGCCCTCCATCACTCTGTGAGGCAAATTCATCCTACATCTTTCAGATATACATTGGATAGGGTTTAGAGTTGGGTAATACAAGTGATGACAATTTTAAAACACCAGATAGTCCCTAGCACAGGGGTGGGGGGTAAGGTGGGGAGGGAGGGGACACAGAGATAGAGAGAGAGGAAAATCTTTCAAATGGGAGGTGTGACCAGTGTGCTAGCTTCCCTGTGGTTCCTATTGCTTGGCTTCCACACTCCTCTCACTCCCCACTCCATGCGTGGGTCTGTTTGTCTCTGCTGTGGCAACTGTCGATTGACATGTGTAGCAATCTCTGTGTCACAGTAGGAATATGATGCCTTTGCTTGCAGCAGGATGCCTTCCTAAATAGGCAACCATAACTTTATAAAGGTAATGTTACTAGTTTCTTTGTTTGTTTGTTTTGGTTTTTGGTTTGGGGGGGTTTGTTTTGTTTTTTGTACTGGGTATCGAACTCAGAACTTCAAGCTTACCAGGCAGGCTCTTGTGCCGCTGAGCTAAACCTCCGGCAATGTTACTAGTTTCTATAACAAGGAAAGCATTTGTTTTTTATCTCGTTACTGTTTTTTTATTTTTTCCAAGTTTTGTTTAGGGACATTTATGTTAGAATGAAGAGAAACTGCTACAAAAGTTTATCATTAAAGAGAACAGAGGGATCAGAGACAGCTGGACTGTACCTATTTGTGTAATTGTTCCTGTTATTTTCAGGAAAAGAAGTTTAATAGAGTAACTGAGACTGCATTAACTCGGTAGCAAAGTTTAGGATAAATTCCATATTATATAGTGTAGCTGAACAATTCCTTTTATGTAACTAAGATGTTTTATATATTTACATGCTCTCCTAAGTTTTTATACACTTCCAAGTTTTAGTTGGAAAATACAAACCAAGCCACTACTTAACACTTTTTAAAGCTCCACATAAAATATTTTAACTTTAGCTACAAATTGTTCTATGTAGGAATTTGTAGTCTGGGTATTTCGTGGTAACTGCATTTCAGATATAAATAACCAAACCTACAGAACATACAGTTACTTTTAAAATGCATTAAAATAAAGGATTGTAATACTCAGTTGATACTTCTATTAAAGTAGGACAGTGCAATTTTATATACAAGCTAAAAAGAAAAAAGAACATATTTTGTGGCCCTTAATGTTTGTTTGCACTACTATTTCATACAGCTTAGCCATATCTGTCTCTATATTCTTTTAAGTATTAAGCTAATCTATAAAAATTTCTTACAGTTCTGGTAACTGGTAACTAGTGCTGTGAAAGGTTTTGTTATTGTAACATTCCCTGTTTTGTGAGCTACATGTTATATATTGAAGATGACTAGTAAATTGGAGTAATATATTTATCTAGAGCAGGGAAAATATGATAATTATTTTCAAATCTTCAAGTAAGTTGTATCAAATTTTTTTCTTTCTCTTAAGAGAGATGAAAGTCTTCTTTGTTAACACATCTATTTATAAAACAGGTTTCTCCTTTTCTGGTGTTATTAATTTTCATATTAAAATATTTCTTATCTTTTTATACCAAAATAATTATCATGCTGGTTACTCAAACTGCCAAGTTGTATTTTAGTTTGCAGAACTTTTGGCAGATAAAATGTTTAATAACAAATATAAGAGCTTTGTATATTTTGTGGCTTTAAGAGCAAGAATTTTGCCTTTGAACTTCTCTATGTGAGGCAGTGCTGACATCAGCATAGTTAATCATAGGCAGTATTACTTATAACCATTAGAAGGTTTTCACAAGTTGTATAAATCAGTGCATTTATTTATTGTATTGTGAGATGTATTCTTTATACTAAATGCATTTTTTGTCTACGGCCATACCACTCCGAATGCACCCAATCTCATCAAAATGCATTTTTTGGCTCTTTTTCTTTTTACTCTTGTTGCCTAGAATGTAATAGTTCTTTTCCTGATTTACTTATATACTTGAAGTACTCATTTCTGTCAAACAGATGCCCTGTTTTTCCTTGTAAAAAGAAATATTCTTTATTAGCATAGGTAACTGAACAGTTATAGAGACTTTGTAAAAAAATGATTTTCATATCAAAAATAAGTATCAAAAAAGCATAAACCAAAAGAAATCAATATTAAGAATTCAGTGTACCCAAGAGATTCATTGCCAATACATGTCTTCAGTTTGTAAATTTTTTCCTGTGATGAACCTTCAATTTATGTCATAAAAGAAGTTTTTGTAATTATATTGCCAATATGGCATTTGAATGAACATTAAGAATCATGAATCCCTAAAAATATCACATACCTCTTTCAGCCAGCTCTTGGTTCCGACATATATATGCTTATATTTATATTTGCATTTGATGCTGGGCTATTTCACAGAAATAATACCCAGGATGGATAATGGTTAATTTGTTTCTGTCAAGGCAATGAGATTTTAATTGAGTCTTGAATCATTTTTAAATATATTCTCAATTCAACTGTTTGAAAACGTACAAATTTAAAGCATAATGGCATGACATACCACATAGAATAAAATCACCCATTTTCAAGGAAGAAAAAAAGCTCTTTTAACTTAATATGAAGCAGTATGACGTAATAAAAAAAAAAACCAAATCACCTTAACAATCTCTGTTTTCTAGTAGACTAATCATGAGCTGTTTAAGAATTATATTAGGAAATTAATAATTAATTGACAATTTTTATATTAATTTTACTGTTTCACAAGAAATTGGAAAAAAATGAAGAGGCGAGGAACATGTAGAAATTACAGGAGAGAAGAACTTGAGTTGGCAGTTTGGCAGAAACTGAAAACAAGTAGTTTGAATGTAGAATAGATGTCTTTCACTTTGTATTATAAAAATAAAAAGCACATATGAGATATGTTAAGCACAATACCACAAAGCAAAACAAAAAAAGGGTACAATGGTAAGTCTGAGAGTTTATCTAGATCTTACTAAAATAAGCAATGAATTCAGGGAGCCGATTTTACTGTTGAAATTTAGAAGTCAGTTAAGGAGGTAGTTGACCTAATCATGCAAGACATTTGATGTACCATGCACAAGTGTTCAGTACATGAGGCAGTTGTCTGTGCTTTCTCAGGTTAGTGATAGCTATAGGAAGAACTAGTCTGAAGCTGTAGGAAGAACTTAGCTGGTCCCTTGAAATAAAAGAACACTGGTGAATATATATCAGACTGTACCACACAGATCAAAGGGATTTTCATGAACTTACTAAGCCTTGAAATGTGTTAGCAGTGATGGAGTTTCATTTGAAACAAATAATAAAAATGTACAAAAAGATCAATTTTGTCATTCTGGAGATGGGACTGTGGTTCAGGCTTACTGGGTTCCATAACTAAGTTCAGCACTGACTTCTTGTCTCCTTTCTGCGGACTACATGTTTTGATATTTTAGTTTTTCCCAATTAGAAATGCCACACAATATTATCAGTTATAACTACTTGGTAATTTTTGTTGTTGTTATTGTTAAAACAGGAACTATGTAAGTGTGAATCATACTTAAATTTGCCATTTCTTTCCCACTGTCATTTTAGAAATAAAGAAAGGAATCTCAGGTATAACATCAAAATTAAAAGTTCCTTCATGTTCCTTCCATTTATAAGTAAAAGTTGAGGACTGACTTCGGCTTGGTGGTGTAGCACTTGGCAGGTATGCACAGGGCCTGGGTTCAATCCTCAGCACCACCTAAGAATAAAAAAATACCAGAGAAAGGGAAGTTAAATTCCATCATCTGTACTAGACTAGGTCATGAGTATTTTTATATGCATACTATAGTTTCATATGGTTTACCTTAAGATAGACTAAAAATTCACTTTCTAAAATCTTCAAATTTTTTGAGGAATTTTTTCTAACTCACCAAAAATATTTCATAGAGTATGAATGTAATTATTTTTTAAGTTAAAACCTTTACCTTCTCTGGAGCGGAAAATACCTCTTTAGACCAGTGGTTTTCAAAAATAAAGTACAGAATTCCTTAATTTGTTTTCCCCAGTGGTGTCACTTTTCTCAATTCAATACTGCACCCTTTTTGAATGGTGTCTTGGGTCTAGAGCAAGGATCACTGTGTTCTCAGATTATGGGAGACTCTCATGCAGTGCCCCTCCAGAGACACTGAGACTGAGCACAATTAAGTAACATAAATTAGAAATTAGAATAACCTACTTAAAATAATTTCATTAGTTATGTATAAGGGAACATGAATAATGACTTTATTTTGGCATGACATTTGAATTTAGTCACTGTGTTCAGGTTACTATCCTGACCTGAAGATTTCTTTGCTAAATCTGATGCAGTAGTATAGCACAATATAATTCAGAGCTCCTGTAGCAGTCCCTTCCTCCCAAAAATGTTGGAATTATAAGACACTATAAAGCTGTGTGACATAAGGAAACAGAGTGAATTGGAATTCATCAACATGATATTTTGATCTATTTTAATGGCACAACGTAACTTTTATGATGACAGACCTCTAAATGATTATTCCAGAATGATTTCGTACAATGACAGGAAGATATTATTTTCTCGGGAATTTGCTTCCTGTGATGACCTGATATACAGATGACCTTAGAATAATTGAAATTAATTGCAGTTTTTATTAGAAAATTTCCTGTTTACAGAATTCAGTTGTACAGCAGAGTTTTAATATATATAATGATGAGGATGAAAGCTGCAAACTTTAACAGTTCTTTGGTTTTCTCTTCTTTTACTTGGAAAGATTTTGAAAGGTGACAGTTTTTATGCAACATTTATACATTACGTTCTTCTGCCAAGAAACTCATAAAAACTAAAATATGGCACAAAACAAACGTTTAATAAAATCTTGGTTTTGAGTTGTGAAAATTTAAAAGTATTTTATATATCAGACTTTTCTCAGTATGCAGTTGCATATTTTTCATTATTTACCATTTCAACAGCTGAATTATGTTCTATTTTAACTACTTGAAATAAACTGATAATTTTATTACCTTGGTTTAGGATTTATCAGTATAGACCTTTAACACTTTTCTCTTATGCTTTGGCCATAGCTTTTCAGCAAACAGCTTTGCTATTTTAATGTCCTTTGTTATCTCTTTGCTAAAAATTCTTAAGTAGGCTCTTTCTTCTTTATTGAATAGCAAACTAGTTCTTAGCAAAATGGGTAAGAATCTCTGTAATCTTGCCTCTTCTCACCATTTAGCAACCTTACTTACCACTGACCTTTTGTAATCCAGGAATTTGGGGCTGCTCAATATGTAGCACCTCAGCATAATCACATACCATAGATCAACTCATTTAAAACTCAGTTCAAATTTAATTTCCTCTGAAGCCCTACCTAATGTATGCAGACAGGTATTTCATCCATGCTCCATAGTATTTTGAAATTTTTTATGTTAGCGAGGCATGGTAGCACATGCCCGGCTAACCCAGCACTCAGGAGCTTGAGGCAGGATGAGCACTATGAGCTCAACATCAGCCTGGACTCCATAGTGAGTTCAAGGGCAGCATCAACTACATAACAAGACACCATCTCAAAAAAAAATGAAAGAAAAAGAAGAAATGTTTATTTTAAGATGATATCATATTTTCAGACACACATGCACACACCTGCCTCTCCCACTGAGTTTCTCTATTTTTGTGGCCCAGTGTCTAGGTAGCATATAATAGAATCTTGATGTTTTTGAAGGAAGGTAATAAAATTCTGTTCTTTCTATATTTTTATACCTTAACCAATGAAGGCTTAGAACTCCCTGAAAATTCTAATTGTCGAGTGTGCATTCATTAGCATGCATGCACTCTGGGTAAACAAAAGATATAAAGGGAAGAGCACTGGTTTTATGAAGCATAATCATTTTTTTTTTTTTTGCTGTACTTATTTCTGAGAAGTTACATTTTTTCATGTAACTGCCAATTCTTGTTTGGAGTTCATAAATGTTCCCTTTCTTTTTACATTCAATGTGTGCAATCTTCATAAACACATATTCTGATTACATACACACAATAATAAGACTCAAGAAAGAATGAAAAGCAATAGTGAAGGTGGAGTTTTTAAAGTAATATTCAGCCATTAAGATATAGATAGACCTGGATTTTTGTGATTTCAGGTCATTTATAGTTAATGATGATTATAAATATAAGAAAGTTTATTTATAGGATATAAAGACTAAAAACAAATACCTGTGGGCCTTTTTTCTTTTGTAATTCCATAAAACCTTTCTACCAGGACCCCAAATAATAATAAAAGTTAACACGCAAGTCTCTTTAATTTCTAAAATTAAATGCTAGTCAAAATATACATAATTAAATGCAATGTTCTCTTCCTTACTCACTTAGCAGACATTTTCTTACCTTCTCTACATTTGGCTGTCAGTTAGATGCTCGTGATACAAACAAAATTAGATACAGGTTCTGGTAGAGTTCGTTTGTCTTCATGATCATTTTTCTATGTCTGTTTAAGAATTCAGAACTTTTAGAAAAACTGTTGCTCAGGTTATTTCAGGGAAAGAGTTTGCTTTCACCCACTCCCAAATGACTATGTTGTGTGTCATAGAGAAGTAATTTTACTTTTATGTCCACATTTTTTGAATTTTATGTTAGTCACAAATAATTTTGATTGTCTCTTATCAAGTGTGTGTTTCTTCAGTCCTGTAGAATGCTGTTTTCACAATTATAGATGATACGTGTGATCCAACTGAAAGAACAATACATACTCCAAAATATACAGAAAGTACACATTGCAAACCCACAAAAGAGGAAAGGGGTTATAAAGAAATACTTCCCAGTAGATTTTAAAGTCTCCATCTAGAGTTGTTGGTGTTAAAGGTTGGCATTTTCACCTTATTTTTGATGGGAAGTAGGGAGTAATAATAGTTAACAGACAGCATGCTTATTTAAGTATGTACTAAGTAGACGAGTAGTATTTGTATGCTGCAAGGCTCTGTGTACATAGATGAAACAAAACAAAAATGTTTGAATTATAAAATTACCTCTGAATATTTATTAATGGTTAGGGTATAGGATCCCTTTATGAGAAGGCAGAAACTGCCCTTATCTTTACTATCAGTTAGTATGGGAAAACCACACTATGTGTATTCACATTGTGATAGGTATATTTTAAAATCAGTGTTTCTCATCACTATAAAGTAGCAACCATTTCTGTATTCTCTAGAAAAACAAAATTCTTAATTTGATATCTTTGTTCAGTTTTGTAAAAGGTTCAATCAGAAAGATGCTCAGAAAGCTGAACACTTTACCCTTCTATTCAACACCTTCTTTTAACCTTTTAGTAAAGATAATCAGAAATTGACTCCTGTTTATCATCCTGCTGAAAATCTAACACTACAGTTCCTCTGTTCCCTGTATTGCAAAAACTAGTTTTAACTTAGCCTTGCCATGTTTATAGCTAAGAATTTACTACATTTTGGTAGTCCATTTTGAAACTAAAGTACTTGTATCTGGAAGATGCAGATAATGTCTATCTATTTATTACACAGTGGGCTCTGTTTGCTGCAGAAAAGAGTGAAACTGTTAACTGCTTAGCACATTTGCCAGTGAAATATACCTGACAGACCAGAGGTTATAACTTTGGCTCTAATTATTTTAATAATGATAAGACAACATGGGTTTTGTTTGTTTACATGTTGTTTACAATGGCATAATTTTTAAAATATATACAACAATTGAGATATTTATTGCATACTATTTTAAAGATGTTTTATGTGTTTTCACCTTTGGGATATATTGTTACATTTCCTGTACAGATAATTTGGGTGGCTTTGTTAATGTAGCTAGTAATTTTTATGACTACTAAGTGACCAGTTTTCGGTGCCTTTTATTGTGGGATGCATGATTATGTATTTATTGTACGGAAGCCACTGATGTGTGTATTTTTGTACTTTGCTGAGAGTAATGGTTGATCTTGATGTACATGATGGTGAGAGAGCTCTTTCCCAAAGGGCACTGTTTTGAGATTGTCCTTCTCAAATAAAAAGAATGCATTTGAAGAATGTGTGAGGTCTAAATTCTTTCTGGGGGGAAATATTTTTAATTAAGGTTTTAATTTTGAAATCACTGTGCACTAGTGTGCAATTAAGAAGTAATGTTGAGTAATCCTTTGTACCCTGTATCCATTTTCCCACAGCGGTCACATCTTGGAAACCAATAATACACTGTACTGTAACGAAACAGGGCATTGACATTGATAAGGTCCGGATGCTGAATAGTTGTGTCACCACAAGGACCCCCAACAAAGGATCCTTATATTGCCCTTTTATGGGCACATCTCCTTCCCTGCTGTCTTCACTTAACCCCAGGCAACCACTAATCTATCTCTATTTTTATAACTTTATAATTTCAAGAATGCTATATTAGTGGAATTAGGTAGTATATGACCTTTTTTCCACTCAGTGTACTATAATTCCCTGGAGATTCATCCAAATTGTTGTATTTATCAGTAGTTTTATTTGGTTGAGTTTTTTTATTGCTCAGTAGTATGCCATCTGGTAGAATTCTAAATGGTAAAAATATAATTTGTTTTAGGCTTTGTCTTGGTTACTTTTCTCTCATTGCTGGGACAAAACACCCAATACCCAAAATGAAGCAAGGAAAGGTTTATTTATCTTACAGTTTTTAGAGGTTTCAGTCCATAATCAGCTGGTTCCCAGGCAAGGTGGCATGACACTAGGACAATACTTCAAGGCAGCAGCCAGAGCAAAAAGGGGGAAACAAGCGTCTTCTCCCTTATTGTGTATACAGGCCACCCCCCACTCCCTAGGGCAGATGTAGCACTCACAAAATCTCTTTGCCCTCCTCTTGCACAGCATGAGGATATTTACAAAGTAAGAACCCTGGCTCCCTGCTGAGTCTCTCAGTTAAACTTCTGAACTTCTCAAGTTGACACAATGTATCAACCATAACAGTCTTGTAGTAATTATTTCTTAAAATTCACTAAAAAATTCTTAGAGCCCAGTGAATGGTAAGTCTTACCCAGGTAGACATTTGAAATCAGTCTACTGAGGGGTAACAGCATTGTAGCACTGGGCAGTGATAAAAATACACCAGCATGTATATGCACAATGGAGAAAGGAGGTTTAAGGGCATGTTCCTGGACTGTTGACAATAAGTTGCACCTTAAATTGTTTAGCCAGGTGAAATCCATGTGTGAGACAGAGAACATTTGAAGAAAAGAGAGCAAAACAGACTAGAGGTACAGATGTGGCACACAGTACTAACATAGCAGGAAAGCAGTGACATAATAGAGCAGTGAAAGACAGAAGATGGACCCGGAGTAGTGGAAAGTGAGAACTATGTGATTACATTTGAGCACGGGACACACCAGTGACCTCTGTGGGTATGATGGATTCAAAAAGAGTCAAGGATAAGATTAGAGAGTATTGAAGAAGGCTAAGCAAGAGAGGGTGAGGAATTTCTTAAGAGAAGTTATAGTGTAAGTAGAAGAGGGGCAGATATGAGAAATAACTTAGGCATAAGTGGAAAGGAAATACAGATTTGGGAGTCATCCTCATGTGGGTTAAAGCCATTATAGAAGACGAAATTGTCGTGAGAGACCCTCAGGAACACCACACAAGGGTCCCACAGAGCTGGGACTCGGCAGACACGATGGTTCTGGGAGTGCCAGAGGAAATAGCTGAAGAATGGAACCAGCTGCCTCAGCCAGGGTAAGGCCCCGTGCCGCTGGGACACTGGCAACAAGAGCAAAACAGGAAAAGCGTGTCCTTTCTCCTCCTGCCCTCAGTCTCCTACCGGCAGTCTCCGCCTGCCATCCAGTCTCATATTGGCATAATGGGCAGGAAACCAGCTAGCAAAACAGTGCTGTGTTCCAACCCCAGCATTACAGAGCAGAGTATCAAAAAGTATTGTTTGGAACTAGACACAAGAGTTCAGCAGGTGAGCCCTAAGTCTAAAAATGTAGTCTTTAAGAATAGCATACACATCTTTGTCTCATTCATATGTCAGTGGGGCAAGAAGCTGCCCCCGGATGAAAAGCTGAGAGAGTGGACGCTTCTTAGTCTTGGAGAAAAAGAACATTTAGGGACCGAGAAAGTGGTGGACCAGAGGAAATGAGCCTGTATGTAAGAACTTGTCCAAATATTTAAGGGATTGTCATGGCAAAGTGAGTTTGCATTCATTCTAAATGAGGTAAGCAAGTGAAACTGACAAAAAGCAAAAGCAAAACAAAACAAAACCAAAACCGATGCCTAAAGTCATGATGTCTTATGAGTTTCTTTGGAGAGGGGTTCAAAAGAGGCTGGCAACCACTTGGTGCCCATAAGGATACAAACTTGTCGAGGGTAGTATGTGCATGTCTGTTTGTTAACTGGTTTAGAAGTAACACGGGCATGATGATCAGAAGACAAGATAACCTTATGTCCCCTTCAATCCTGCAACTGATTATAAGAAACGGCAAAACAGGCAGTCTTAACTAATTAGAAAATGAATGAGAATTTAAATTCCAAAAACATTTACGTAGTAGGTTTGTTTTGTTTTGTTTTTGGTAGTGGCAGTGGTGGTGGTAGGGACTGAACCCAGAGCCTTCACACTATGCTAAATCCCTAGCCCCTTTTTCATTTTTTGTTATAAAACAAGGTCCCGCTATGTTCCCCAGGTTGGGCTCAACCTAGTAATGCTGCCACGCTCCCAGAGTGTTGGGATTATAGGCATGTGCCACCGTTTCCAGCTGTGAGTATCCTTTTGAAAGCAAATCATTATTAATCAATGTGTTTATGTATCTTTATAATGGCCCTGAGGCACTGCCTGATTCTGACAGGCTTTCTAAATCATCCTACTAAATTACTTTTACTTTAAAATGATAATTACATTTTATTATATACTAATTCTTTTTAAAGTAGTGTTCTGTTTACATAGCTGTAAGTCTTGATTAATCATAAGGCCTACTCCCTAATCTTAGTAGC
>RJWM01020487.1:0-37057 GCA_004363535.1 Dasyprocta punctata
CTGATTTTGACTGGCACCTGCATATTCAGATTAAGTAAAATATACATATTCAAATGAATAATTACAATGCTTTTAGCTTGGAAAATAATGAAATGAGTATGAAGTATTCCATTTCATTTTAGATTAGTTAACAAAGTAACAGAATTGCCTATGCACAAAACTTTAATAGCCAAAACTACTTTGGCTCATTTGTATAGATTTAATGATTTTGTGCATTGTTGTACTTCTTGCAGTATGATGTAACAAATGCTACTTTATTCTAATGTCCTCAAAATGTTCTCTAAGATATATAAAACACCCTTGATTTCTTTTAACTTTGAAGCAAAACAGTGTTAAAACTGGCACTCTGGGTAAGCTCCAAGAAGGGAGGGCAAGAAAGCCATTGTATGCATGAATGTGGACAAATGTGTTAATAATTTTGGCTAAGAAAAAGAGAAGAAAGATAAAGTAGTAGTTAGCTACAGGGTCAGGATAGGGTTGAGCCAAATAAGGTACTCATCATAAGTATAAAATATAAGGGGCACCAAAACACTCAGTAATTAAAATAAGTCATATTTGAATGCAATATTTTTAAAAATCAAAATTAATACCCAAAATCATTACAAACAAATATCACCTATTTAGGTTAATTTTATCTCGAATGACTTGTCCTAATGCCTTACCCGAAAGCTATTTCAAGCTAGATGAGGCACAGGATGTAAAGGGAGGCATTTTTCTAATCAATATATCCTTAGCATGTTCTGCTTTTAAAAGAAAAGAACTGAATGAGAGAGAAAACATGGAGATTCAGCAGACATCAGGTGCCAGGTAAATGCAGTCTCCTACTTGGTATGAGATCTAAGACAATGTAATTAAGTAGCAACAGATAGGCATAGAAATGGTTTGTTCACTACTTTGAAGACTATAAGGTAGAATAAATGATCTGCCTACCTGTCACTTCCACTGTCGGCCACTAAGCCCCTCTCCCACTTCACGCCAGTTATGATGCCTCCTCAGTCACAGAATGTTTTCTCTTTCGGGGTTGCTCTCTCTCTCTCGTTTTCTCTCATCACCAATTTCTTCCGATCCTCCAAATGTCAGCTTAAATGATGTTATTACCAGCCCCCTCACTGCAAAACCACCCTCTCAATTTTTTAGTCTGTTTATTGCCTCTCTATTGTTCTGTCTCTTATTTCCATACCTCTCCCCTTATGCCGCTCATTACAAGACAATTTCCTCAGATATGTTGCTTTATATTTGCCTGAGTATCTCTTATGCCAAAAGAATTAGTATTACTTGGTATAAGAAGTGATGTTCAAGCAAATGTAATTTTTAATAAAAAATTGAAACCAAAAAAACAAACAAAAAAGAAATGATGCTCTAGGGAGCCTACATAGGAAAAGGTGGGGATGAGAAAAAGATGAAGGAATCCAGATCATTCAAATCACTTTGGAAGAACTGGATTAACTATGGAAAAAAGCTGAAAAGTTAGTGGTTTTCAAATTACCATTAAACTGATTCTTATATTAAAAGTAGGTAAAAACTGTCCATAGATGTTTCCCAGGCTGTCTTGTGTCCGTGTTGCATAATTTGTTAATAATAGGTATAATTTCTATAGGTCTATTTTTATAAGTATAAGATGTCTTTTTTGAATATAGCTTATGCTGCTTATTAAAATTATTATAAGAATACCTTTTCTTTTTATTTCAGATATTTTCAGCTAAGATTATAGATTTATTTTTCCTTTTAGTTATTATCTCTGGAAGAAGAAATTGTTATCGGAAATATTTCAAAACATTGCACCAGATTTGTGAGGGAACCACTAACAGATGGTGATAAATTTAGAATCCAGTTTCCAATTGACCTTGATGTAAAAAGTAAAGCATTGATTCTTGGAGCAAGTTTCCTCATTGTGAGTTGATTTTTATTCTACATACCTGAAAATTATATTTTCTGATCCTATCATTGCACCTTTACTAATAATGCTTCACAATTTGCAGTTAATTATCCCCGGAATTTGCTCCTTTCTGGTATCATCTTCAGTCCCCAAACCACATCATATACTCAGTGTTCACATTGCAAAGAAAGCAAAATCTAGAGTGCCCTAGAACCAAGATCACTGAAGTTTAAGCCTTTTTCTTATGGGAAAAAAAAACACATTAACCCACTGAAAATAGGGGAAAAAAAGGTTTATTCAATAAATAAATTACTGGCATTTGTTATCATTTAAAATTGTATTTATAACTTTTTGTAGCATTTCATTTAAATGACAATGTACTGCCAATTTGGAAATTATAGATTTCGTCTTAGTCCATTATGCTGCTATGAAAAAATACTTGAAACCTGGTAACTTTTAAACCTTGTAAATTTATTTCTTATGGTTCTAGAGATTCAGTTGGTCTGGGGCCTGGTAAGAGACAAATATTTGCTTCAAAGATGGCATTTTTACTCCTGTGTCCTCTATAGACAGTGAACATTGCGTCTTCACATGGCAAGTTAGATTGAAAGGCAAAAGTACTAGCTCATTCCCTTAAGCACTGCATTCACTGGGAGAGCTTCCACAGTCAAATCATCTTCTAAGAGTCCTACCCCTTAACAGTAATGCACTGGAAATCAGTTTTAACACAAATTATGGAGGGACACTAATATCCAAGCCATAACATATATGTAGAAATTTTTGAAAAAGAAAATATCACTATTGACTATCTTTGGACCCTAACAGCAAAAGAACCCCAGAAACTACCTTTCTACTCCAAATGTTAAGAAATGTAAAGGCTGTAGGGATAAGTCATCCTTGGCCATGTAAGTAAGATGAACAGATTCATGGGAAAAATCAAGCAGATGAAGATCCGAGAAAAAATTTGTAGGTTGAGTGATATAGATGAAGAAATTTTTCATACTGTAGTGTAGAGACACAAGGAAATGTGAAAGTCCAGGATACCAAATGAAGAGACCAAACAAAGTATAGATAACTGCTAAGAAATTTCCAGAACTGAAAAATTTAAATTCAGTTAGCCAGAAGATAATATGTCTCAGGAGTAACAAAAGTTAACATCTATTTAAGACATAGGGAAGCAGTAGAATAACAAAGAAAAGTAAGCAACCAGAAAGAAAAGACTGTTAACAAGCAGAAAATCAGATGAACAACTGACTATTAGACAGAAACGGTGGAAGTCAAAAGAGACTCGAGTGTCTTCAAACTACAGATTTGAAAAACCCAACAATTTTAAATCCAAAATTCTATTTTCATTCTATCTTTCAAGCATGAGAACTAAATAAAGACATTTAAGTTAAGAGAAAAAGTTTTATAAGATATATATCATTTTTAAAGTGGAACTTTTTGAATAAGGCACATTCATTTGAGAGACCATCTAAAGTTGAATAAAACTTGAGAGCAAACAAAATTCTATCTTTATAAACATATATTAAAATATAAAAATATCAAGTGTCTAATTCATGAAATTAAAAAGAAGTAAAACTGAACACTAGTCAGCAAAGCATATAATGAGGAGAGCAAGATATAGAGCCAGAGAGATTAGAATTAAAATATTTAAGTCATTGAATGACTCAGAAGGGGGATTAAACTATATGTTTATGTTAAAATTTCATGGGTAATCACTGAAATACAAAAAAGACTACATATTTCAAAACAGAAAATATGTGAATAAAATATAAAGAAGTATAAAAGTCATTTGGAAAACATAAGGAAAAAATATAAAGAAATGAAAAAAAAAACCAAAAATACACAGTTTAAATAAAAAAATTTACCGATCCATTGATACCAAGATGTCAATTAAATACATTCTATACAAGACTTTACAGTAATTAGTGACAAATATAAGTCCACAAACTCACTAGGCAAAAGATAGAACTTAGCACAATTTTTAAGAAACAGCTTATATGCTCACCAACAGATGAATAGATAAAGACAATGTGATATAGTTAGACACAATGGAGTATTGTTGTGTCATAAAGAAGGATAACTTGATGTGCCTGGATACCATAATGTTAAGTGAAATAAATCAAATAAAATTCAGGTTTAAATATTGCCTTGTTTGCCTTACACGATAAGCACAAAATAAAGAACAAAATAAAAGATAGATAATAGGAAGTAGGGAGATCTTTTTCAAATGAGAAAGAGAACAAGAGATGGAAGAGCAGGGAGATATGGAGAGAAAGGGAATTAAAAAAAGAACAAAGACATGTTATGAACCTGCACATATTTCCATGATAAATATAGTCATCATGTACTTTAACTATGTATTAATAAAAAAAGAAAAGTAACTAAAATCTTATTTGGTTTCAAACTAAAATAATGCTGACGAGATTAAAAAAATAAGATAGAAACAGTTATAGTAAATTTTTAAGGGATCTTGGATCTTTATAAGGGACAAACCTAAAATGATGATCAACATTTGAAAGAAAAAAAGTATGGACAAAACATTAACGGACAAGAAAGATAAGGGAGCTAAGACCAGAATTAACAAAAATAAACTTTAAGACAGGAAAATATTAGGACAAAGATACAGTGACTACATGATGAAAAAATCTTTACTCACACAGGACACTATAATAATCTTAGGCTTTATTATTAGTTTCTTAGACTTGGACTTTAGACTTAGACTTAGACTAATCTTAGACTTTATTATTAGTGTGAACCTAGTAACCCAATTTCAAAAACAGAGATGTATTAGAAAATTAGAGACTAATGAAGCCATCCTCTTTACAAGAAATTTATTAACAATTCTAAACTTTTACTAGACATGAGATACAATATTAGTTAAGTTAATTAAAATTTGAACAACAAAATTAACAATACTGGTTTAATGGGCATTTACAGAACTTCACACCAAGTGAGTAACATGCAAAGTGACTGTCATGCATTGTTCTCAAACAACCATCATTTGAGAATAAAAATTTATCTCATAGAAGGTCAAGAAGTACATCTTTTAGGTAATTAGTATCATGCAGACCTTTGTTGCCTGAGAAAATGTGATTAGAAGTTACTAAAAATAAATGTTTAAATTTTAAATCTTTATTTAATGTAAAGAAATGTAAATAATTCAAAAGTCAAAGAGATGTAATGAAAAATTTTAAATGTATCAAATAATATTCTTACAAAAGTCTTGATACTCAAAGATTTAAAGGAAATGGGTAGCAGGGTGTATTTATCGAGTAAAAAGAGAAAATTAAAGAACTAATATTAATTAAACCTGAAAATTTAACAAAAGGACAAAACAAACCTAAAAGCAGTATAATGAGGGAGATAGTGAGGAAACAAGGATAAAAGAACAAACACACACAGTTACTCTCTGGATTGAAAAGGTCTTTCTAGGGCCAGGAGTTTGTCTCAATGTCTTAAGCACCTGCCTGGCAGGTGCCTGGTTATGAGTTCGATCCCCAGTGCCACAAAAAAAAAAAAAAGGTCTTTCTAAGCCAGGAAATCACACAATAACAGACCACTAAATCCACCTCAAATCAAGTCATAATATTCATTATCAAAAGCAAAAAATGAAGTAAGGAAAATATATGGCACAAAATATGACCAAAATAATATTCTCATGTTAATAAAAATTGCATTTAAATGACAAGAAAAATATCAAGTTCCCAATAGAAATGAACAGAGTATGAAAAAAATTCAAACAACTTGTCAAAGAGGGAATGCAGGTAACCAATGGGCTCCAGAAAATATTTTGAAAGCAGACAAAGAAACACTAAAAGAGATAAAATATTCTCCTTCATTTATCATTTATTTTTATTTTTAATTTTTATTTATTTATTTATTTATTTTTTTGGTACCAGGGATCAAACTCATGACCTTGACCTTGTGCTTGCCAGGCAGGTGCTTATGCCACTGAGCTAAATCCCTGGGCCCAGTAAACTTATTCTTTTTAAGGATAAAGTTTAAATGCTGATGAAGGATGAGATAATCAAGAGGGAATAAATTGAAAATGCAAAGAATTAATGTTTATATTTATTTAGATACAAATAATTATGCATAAACTTTGTAGTAAGCAACACAAAATCTGTATAGCAAACTCTTTAAAAATAAGGGGAAAAAACCCTGAATTTTAAAAGCGTATGTGATACATATGAAATAACATGCTAAACTGAAAAGGTATTAAACTAAAAAGGGCTCAAAATAAATACTTTTGAAGAATTTTAATGACCTGAACACTCAGGATATTTTATGCAGTAAAACAGCAAAATATAAGTATAGTATAAATCAGTTGTGTCTGTCTAGAAAAAAATTGAACAAAATTATTAATGGCAGATTTTTAGGGTTTGACTATAACGTTTTCCCTTCTCTTTTCCAATTTTCTACTATGAGTATATACAAATTTTTAAAATATATGGATAAATAAAATGAGCTAGAATTTGTTTGCTGATCTCTAAGGGCCTTAATACTCAAATTTGTTACTTTGATGTTTTTAGTAGTAGTCAATCATTCTTATGCCCTTAGATTTTGGTGCCTGAGAATTCTGTTCCTGAGAATTTTGTTTTTTTAAATGTTACATTCATGCTATTATAGCCCAAGACCTAAGAAATATTCATATGTCTAATACCTGTAGCTGTTTCTACTATTCAACCAATCTAATTACATTTATTTGCTATTTTTTTATTCTAGGACTACATGTATTTTGAAATCTGGCCATAAGAATCGTCCTGAAAGACTCTGCCAGAGATTACTTGAATTAGGTGTTGCCAACTCTCAGCAAAATTAAATAACTTCCCCTGAAAATATGTGTTTATTTTGGTAAAATTATTCATAGGAATTTTTCTGTATAACAACCCATGCTAAAATTTAGAAACTTCAAATAATTACTGTATTTAGCTCAGGAGAATGTTCTGTGACTCTCACCAGGACCTGACTCATTTATGAATGTACAGTCAATTAAAAGATTGGTTGAGGGTTGACTCATCTCAGAACGTAACTTAATCTGGATTCTAGCTGGGGCAACAGAAGCAACAGTTCATACATTTTAATTCTTTTTTCATTCCCTTTTCCTCTTCTCACTACCCTCTCCCTCCATTTCTTGTTTCTCTTCCAGTTTGAGAAATTTCCATCTCCCTACTTCCTATAACCTATCTTCTACACACAATAACTATGCCACAAGAGGAACAAGGAAGCAAGTTCAAATGTTCAAGTTCATTTTAAACTAAAGCAAGTTCTATTTCTTAGTCTAGATTCAAGGAGTAGAAAAAGCGACTCAATATCTTTATGGGAGTTGCTTCAAAATATTGCCCCTCAAATTTACCATTGTCTAGGCTGTGGCAATAATTATTTACATTTTCCTAATATATAAAGTATTCTCAACTCTCATAGTATTGCAAGAGGTCTGTTTCAAGACTGCTATCAGGGTCAAGACAAGTATCATAGGAGTAGTATCTTTATGAATGCAAATGAGCATACATAGATTCAGAGACTTGACTAAAAAAAAGCCACTGAACATTCATTAGTTAGTTAAGGTCAAAATAACCAAAACAAACAAATGGAATCTATATAGTAGTCACTGGTACATAGTAAGTCTGTAATAGGTCACATGCTCACAGTTCCCTTTACACTTGGAATAAAACATAGCTTGCTGGACAGCATTCTCTAGTCCATCGTCTTACTCTGTCGTCTGTGATTTTGGTTTTGCTGCTGAGACAGTTGTCTTTTTCTAAGCTAAATATTTATCTGGATACATTTCCCAGCTTTCTTTTTGTCTATAAAAAATGGGAAACAGTTTTCTTTTTCCATTTTGAACTTTCTCAGTCTCTTGGAGTCTATGTTTGTACAACTCTCTTAAAAACTAGAATTATGTGGGCTTCTGTGTATCAGATTTGGCCTACTCAACTGAAAAGCCAGACTTTCAGTCTGAACTTACTCTTAGCTAGCCTAGTTTCTCTCTATGATGGATAGGTTCCAAAAGGCAGAAAAGGAACATATTCTTATGCACAAATGTTTTTCAAGCCTATTTTATATTATATTTGTTAATGTTCTACTGGCCAAATAAAGACACCTGGCTAACTCTGAATTCTAGGAATATTGAAAGAGATGCCACCTCTTAATGGGAGAAACTGCAAAATACTATGGACCTTTTTTCACAATCTAGCACAATATTTCACAGGTGACTTTTCTTGATTTATTTTATTTGTAATCTTATTCAATTGACTATATTATTTATGATAATTCTTAGATGTCGTTGGTTTCGGCGAGGTAGTATCAAATGAACAGGACAGCCTTGTATCAGGATATACTAGGCTTTAAGAGAGACTCAGTGAAATACAATAAATAAGACCTGAATATTTCTACACAAAGACTAATGTTCCTTTTTATAAAAGTTTCTGGATAAAGCATATTTTGTAGTGGAAGTATTATTATCACATTTCATTGCTGAATAAACCCTGTCCTGGTAGGAGAAGTTTCAGTCTACAGTCAGCAGATTTTTGCTTGAAAAGAAAAAAGAAGAAAAAAAAACCTCTTACTTTAAAGGTAATGACCTAGATCAGTCTAGAAATAAATGTCACCAAAAGTTTGAAGGGTCAAAAGTGGACCACCAAAAGGAACAGACCGACTTGAGACACATACTGCAGAGAGAAGGGAGCCAGCACCTTCTCCCCTTCATTGAGGTAGATGAAGACCCACGTGTATGCTTGAAGATGCTGTTTGTTGAGTGCTGCATACTGGGAGAACCACACGCAGAACCCACTCTTCCGTCTGACCAGGAACAAGTGAAAGTTCCTACCTTCAAAAAATAACTGTGAGCTCCACTCCTGTTTTCTACACTGTGCAAGATGCATTAGATCAATGACTTAAATATGCTTAGTACTTATCCCTCAATCACGTATCTACCTCTGTGTTTAATACTTTTGTTGCTTTTCTTTCATTTGAAGCTTCTTGAATTTCCTTCCTTTCTTTCTTTCTCCATTTCCTAACCCTCTGTTCACCACCCAATCCACTTTGATTCTTCTTGCATTTCCACCATTCCTTAACTTTCACCAAGAAATTATTTTAAAACTTACTTTGCCTGATTTATCTGTTCTTTCCTGAACGCTTTCATTGGTGCTGTAGCTTAGATGTGGAGTCCTCCAAAAACTTACATGTAATAGAGTTGTTCTCTAGAGAGTTGCTACTGAGAGGTGGTGGAAACATAAGAGGCAGTAATGAAGAAGAAGATTATCAGTGAACGTCTTTGTTTTGTTTCACATTTTCTTTAAGGAAAAACCTTTTGATATTTCATTACACGTAATACATTACCTGTATGTTTTTCGTAGTTTTGATACTTAGTCATATTGAGACCTAAATTGTTGAGATTTTTACCAACCTAAATTTAAATAAATCATTTAATATATCTGCTTATAAAGCCATATGTTCTTTTTCTTTATTCTGATTATCTGGTAAAGTAGATGAATTAACTTTAGAATATTTAGCTAATTATGAGTTTTTATAATTTCATTCATATCTCTATATCCCACTTGTTTTTGGTGAGTTGTATTACTTTATATTCTGATAAAGATATTTACATTTTTGTTCATAAGGGGTTTTGGCCTATAATTTTCTTTTAGTATGTTATTGAGTTATAGAATCACAGTTAATGTGACCAAGTGATAAGGTGATAAATGTTAAATCACTGGATTTCCAGCATAATTAGCCTTATTTTAAGAGATTAATTTTTTTTTTGTACCAGGAATTGAACTCAGGGCCTTACACTTGCCAGGTAGGTGCTGTGCCACTGAGCTACATCCCTGACCCACTTAGCCTTATTTTGTAGTTGTTGGCAATGACCTTGAAATAAATACCTTTGACCATGGCTGATTTCAACCTATCAATGCGATGCCACTGAATGCAGAGTAGGGCAGAGATGTTTACAGTTGACCTGTGTAAATCTGTGTAAGTTGTCTCCAATACACCTCTGTTCTGACCTAAAAGATAAAAAGATCAAGTTGGGAGTCGTTACAGGGCTTTAACTAGTGAGTTTGAACAATGGTCTTATCAAGTCTAAATATATGTATGTATATATGTGGTTGTGAATATATATGGTTTATAAGTAATATATAACACAATATAGTATATTAATACTATGTGTGTGTTATTATATTCATATATTATGCATTGTTTTTATACTATATATGCATAATTCCTAAAGTAGAAAGGATTTCCTCACTTACAAAGAGGATGACCTCGATAACATTACGTCTTTCAAGAGACACTCTGATTCAATATGTGAATGTCATATTGTAGGAAAAATAAAATCAAATGAAGAAAAAGCCAAAAAAAAAAAAAAAAGAAAGAAAGAAAGAAAGAAAGAAGGAACATCTTCCCAATCCCATTGCACAAATATATTTGTAGTGAACTAGTAAATATCAGTGGTTTTTATCAAATGACAGTGGAGAAATATTTATGCTTATAGTGGTTCACTTTATCTCACGCTGACATTAACTTAATGAGTACATTGTTTCTCTTTAGCTAAATCATTAACTAGATTACACTAGGAAAATAAAACCCAGAGGTAAAATCTAATTGGAAACATTGCTTTAAGGCAGGAATCACTTTATACCTGACTGGAAATTCAGTAAGTTTTAGTGTGAATATTTTTGTAACTAACCTGAAAATTTCACATTCGTTGTTGAAATTTTTAATTGCCACTCAGTACTAGGAAAACTTTGACATTGCATTTCATTTCATTTCAACATACCCCATCAAGAATTGCACTAAATTTTAGAAGTCTTCAACTATAAAAGACAAGCAAATTTGTATTCTAGTACTTAAGAACCCAGTACAAGAGGAGGGACACCATTAAACAATAGAAACTCTACTGGATGATAAGGACTATGGGAGAAATTAACATGAAATGCTATTAAACAACTATATTGAAGGGCTGGGAGTTGAGCTCAATGGTTTAAGCGCCTGTCTGGCAGGCGCGAGGTTGTGAGTTCAATCCCCGGTGCTGCAAAAATAATAATAATAATAATTAATTAATTAATTAAAAAATAAAATTAAATTAAAATTAAAAAAACTATAATTGATAAGAACATTCTTTCTAGGCAGAAGACAAAATCTATTGAGAGTGTTTTAGCACCCCCACCTCCTCCCATCCCCATACATTTAGTATTTTCAAGACAATTCCAAGAATCAAAGCATTCCTTCAATAAATCAAAGGAAGTAATGTTTCTTCCAAATCATTGCTCCTAGGAAACGAAAATTGACATTTGAGAAGCTATTTTACAAATAATGAAAATAAATGGGTCAGTCTCAAGATTGTCTATGAACAACTTTCCTTATTAATTAGTAAAGGTTATATCACATTCATTATAAACATGAAAGCTGCTTAAGAAAATGCTAAGATATCTTCCAAAAGCAAAGAATAACTGCATGAATTTCTCAGGCCAGTGAAAACTACCCATGCAAGTATTCCTTGTTCAAATATTGCTGAAATTTCAGGATGGCAACAGCAGCACAGTAATCCAAACACTGGCCCTTTGTAAATGAATAGGTTGTGGGCCAAGAAGTCAGGACTGGCCAGAGGGTTGTATCAGTCTATTTCACCAAGCTGAAGTTTTTCTCATTTGGTCTAGAATCAAAACCATAAATCTTGAAATGTACCTTATGCAAAGCTAAATCTTAGCTCTACCACATATTACTACTGGGTATTGGGCAAGTTATGAAATCTTGTATTTCCTCTTCGAAATATGGCCATACAAACTTATACTTCTACTTAAATTTCATTATAATATCTGAATTCACATGTTAATTTTCCTCAGTTAAATATACAAATAAGTAAATGTATCAATTTTTAAAAAGTGTGTGGCAATTAGTGATTTAAATTACTGCCATTACTTTTAAAAATACAGGTTTATTTAGGTAGAACAATGTGTTCTTTTTTGTTTTAATTCCTTTGTCCATTGATTTCATCCTTCAATCCAGTTGTGAGTTACCAATAACAAATAAGGTTCACTTTTAAAAGGATTATTTTAAAAGCAGTTGTCTTAAATAATTAAATAAAAGTTATTTGGGCTGGGAACATAATTCCTTCAGGATTAAGAACATAATAACCCTCTGTGTTATGCAATTTCCATGTTTAAAAATTGTACTTCTCATTTTAATATTTCATCATTAAATTTGAGTATTCATAGATAGACTTATTTAATTTATGTAAAGTTTTACCATTTTAAGAGGATGCTAATTTTGTGCTGTCCTCATGTTGGAAGAAAAAAAATGCAGAAATGCTCTTACCTGCATAGCTCCCTCTCTTGGTGGCCTGTTTCAGTGTCTTCAAGCCCTAGAGAGCTGTTTTTTCTGGTATGTCATTGGATAACTATCACCAAAACACAAATGATCTTTTTTCCTTGATAAAATCAACATTTTCTCACCCTATTAAAAAGGGAAAGCAGCAAAAGGCAGAGCACTCTGCCAGCACCCTGTACCACAATTCAAGAACATCTTTCTAGAATGTTGCAAAAGCAGGGTCCCACGTCCCTGCTGGTCCATGCCTATGAGTTTTCACCAGAATCACGCAAAGCATGATGCTCTGGGCTCTCAGCTTTTGCACCATAAGAAAATTAAGTTATCAGGGGATACTCAGGCCAGAAATTTTTATCTCATTTTTGCAGGAAGAAACATGCAGTCGGATGGATCAAACGAAATGTCCAAATTTTCAAATCATGTGGTCAGCATTGATGTGGCATTTGATCCACCTATTTCAAGATAAATTGTCAGTGATAGACTTCTGGAAAACAGTAGATAACCTATTACTATATATGAGATTCCCTATACTTTATATATTTATGAACATATTTAATCCTACTTCAAACCACTATAAGAAGTACTAGAGAATTTTTTTTTTCCTGTGGAAGATACTGAAGCAAGAGAAAGTTGTCTAACTTTCTTCAGTTTCTCTGCCATGTTGTAATGCAGCCAGGTGGTTCTTCTCTAGTGCTAACACCAAGAGTTTGGCCTTTCCAGTATCTTTATACATTACTCAGTGTCAGATATTTTATTGTGGCAACACCACACAGACTAAGACATATAAGCAATGGAGTAAGAATGTGGGAAAAAACAATAATGATGGTATGGGAATCAGGAGACATGAGGAGGATACGTATCTTCTACAATCAGAAGAAAGATGAGAATAGATGTGAACACTAATTAGAGGATGTAGGAAGGACATGGAGTTAACGAAGCTCACTCTTGTTGGCCTTCAGTTTCTCAATAAGATACTAACTAGATAAAATTCCATGCCATATTTACTCTTCACTTGCATATTCTACCATTTGGTTCAAAATCTACAATGCATTGGTTAATGAGAGAGACAGCATTTCTGCCTGGAATAATTTCACAGCCTAATAGGATTTGAGGAAAGCAAAGATCTGCAATAATAATGTGATGAGGGCCTTTACTACAAGGAAAGAAATACTATAAAAGGTCAAGGATGTTTACCAACTAAAATGGGCCATCTTAGGGTGCCATATCACAATATATTATCATTTTAATTATATTCTAACATTTTCCTTAATATTCTTTGTACAGAAACTTGAAGATCATATTAATCAATCAAATCGTGGTGAGTTTATACTGTAATATTATGTAATGAAGACAGATCTTTAAATAGAAATCATGTTTAATACATTATTGAGTGAAAAAAGAAATGCTTAACAGTATATATGATGTAATATTTCAAAGCAAGTTATAAAGTATAGAGCAGTAGCTCAGTGTATGTAATATTATATAATGTTTATTTCTTAATTTTGATAGTTATATTGCAATAATATAGAGAATGTTCCTGTTTCGGAGAAAAGTATTTAGGAGGAAAGCAAAATAATGTTCGTAATTTCTCAGAAAATAATAGAAGGCTTATATGACTGTGGAAGTTGCCAAATCAGATAACCTGCACAGTAAATGGGAAGATTGACGACTCAGGAAAGAGATGATGCTCTAAAAACCCAGAGTATTTTACAATGATAATTTGGGGAAGGAAGCCATTAAGTAAGTAAAGCACGCATTGGGCAGAGATAAAAGGTACAGGATTAGGTAATGCAGGGAAAACACTGCCAACTGAAGGCAAACTATAAGGGCAGCAATTGCTACCTTTGAATAGGGCTGAGGCTAAAACATGACACATAAAGCCTAAGGGATCCTGACGGAATCTGAACTGAGGTTTTAAAACACATTTTAAAAAGTCTGTGGTACTTTTAGGTGGTAGTTGGTTATTGATTAACATGCCCCCGCCTCGGGATTTCTCCCTCTCTTAATTTTCATCTTTGAAATTAGCTCAAGGGCAATTCAGAACTTTTCTCTAATCACTTTAAAGACTTATTTTCATATACATACTGACAAAGAGTGCAAAGAGAAACAAAATTCTCTAACTCCACTCTCCTGTTCCTTCCCCTGTTCACCCATCTCCCACAGTGAAGCAGGGCCAGGTACTCCTCAGAGCTTAATCAAATTTTCTGCCGTCCACTTCTGATTTTTCATGAGGTCGGAGGACATCTGGGTTCCCTCTCTTCTGTCCGCGTGCTGTGGTCTCCCCGTGAACCACGACGCAACTGAATCTCCTTAGTTCAGAGGTAGCATTGTGTCTTAGGACAGTAAAGCATGGCATTTGCCTCTCCTGTCAGAAAACAAGGGCCGCCCTCTCCTAATCCCCCTCTTTGCTGATGTCTCTCCCTCCCTCCCAGATCAAACTGGCCTCTTCTACTTCTGTGCAGACGAAAACAAAGCGCCCGGGCCCCTTGCCCGACTGTTTGCCGCTAGCACCGCACTGGTGGGGCCAGTCCCCCACCCAAGGCCCTGGGGCGGGAGCGCCTGCAAACGGGAGGTCCTGAGACGGCGCTTTCCTCCTCCCCGCCCGGGCGCGCTAGTCCTCTATTGGCAGAACTCTTTCCCAGGGCGCAGAAGAGGGGGTCTCCGCGGAGAGGCAAGTGTGGGCTGGCCCTTAGCTTTTACTTTCTGCTGCTGTTAGCGCGGGGACGACTTGGTTTCCTCTTCATTTCCCGCCGGCTCCTAGTATTTTAGGTTCCAGCCACGTCGGGGCGCCCCAGCGCTGCGGGGTCCCAGCTCGGACGGGCGGGCGCGGTCCGAGGCCTGGGCGGCCACGCGCCCCTGGGGATCCGCGGCCGAGGGCGCCCCGAACCCGGGCCTCGCCCTCCGCTCCGAGCGCGGAATCTGCTTTTCCCGAGGGCCGCTGCTCTACGCGCTCCCTCCCGCTTCTCCGCGGGGCGGAGCGGGGCGGCGACGCTCACCCGCCCGGGGCCGCGCGCTCGGGGAGAGGTGGCTGCGCTTCCCGGGCGCCGTCTCCCGCCGCGGGCTCCGTCGCGCGTGGGCAGCGCTGCCTGACCGGGGCCTCTCGCGTCCCGCACAGGTGACCGGTGCGCAGCGCCTCGGACTCGGGAGGCCTATGACAGGTAAACGTGGACGGCAACTGCTTTACTCTGTTGGTGTAGCTTGCAGGAGGAATGGACCGAACTTGTCGCATTGTCAGTTTGGATAAACTGGGAGAAGTTATTTAGATTTGTACATCTCTTTTTTTATAAAATATATTCCTGCACTAAGATTTTACCTTAGTTTTTTTTTTTTTTTACTTTTAATGAGAATCTGCGTTGTTTTAATTTTACATCATATACTTAAAATTGGAGCCACCAAAATAGGACCAGGTGAAGAAAAAAAGATGCATTAAAGTAGATTTTGCACCCACTTAAAGAGATGTATGTTTTATTGCTGTATGTTTGCAATACAGAACAATTACATTCAACTTGGGGAATATCTGTCTACCATCAATCTATTTATCGTCCTAATCATTTTTACTTTCCCTTCTTTTCCATGTCCTGTCCTTCCAACTCCCTCATACTGGTTTTCCTTTGCATCTCCAGAAAGTATGTCTCTATTTCCTCCCATCCTTCTATTTTTAAAACTTTGTTCTTTAAATCATTTATAGTTTGAGTTTCTCGTATAAGAGAAACCAGGTAATATTTAACCTGTGTCTGATTTATTTCCCTTCGCAAAGGTGCAACCATTTTCCTACAAAGAACTCAAGTTTATTTTCTTTATTACTGAGTGTCCGTTGTGTATAAACGCCACAGTTTCTTTATCCAGTCATCTGTTTATGGGCATATAGGCAGCATTCAAGATTTACCTGTTATAGATTGTGCTGCGTTGTGAAACATGGGTATTCTTTTAACACTGTAATGTAATGTCTTTAAATCTTTTAGGAAGATAGAAGAGGGATAACTTGGCCAAATGGAATTCCTATTTTTAGTTTTTTGATGTATCTGCATACTAATTTCTATAGTGGTTGCACTAGTTTACATTCCCACCAGCAATGTAAAAGAGGTTCCTTTTCTCCCACACTCTCCACAGCTTTTGTTGTTCTCTCAGTTCTTGGCAATAACCATTCTTTCTGGAGTAAGGTGAAATCTCAGTGTTGTTTTGATTTGCATTTCTCTAGTGACCAAATATGCTGAAAATTTCTTTATATACTTATGGGCATTTGTGCTTCTTTTGAGAAGTAGTGTTTATTGATTTTGAATGCTCATTTTTTATTGTGGCATTTACTTTTTGAGGTCTAATCTTTAGCGTTTTTTATATATTCTAGATATTAATCCTGTGTCAAACGAGTAGCTGGCAGAAGTTTTTTCTCATTCTGCAACTTGTCTGTTCACTCTGTTGGTTGTTTTCTTTGCTTTGCAGATGCTTTTTAACTTGATACGATCTCATTTGCTGACTTTTTGTATTATTTATTGTGCCTATGTCTTTGTCTCCAAGAGTATTATCTATTTTATCTTCCCTCAAATTCAGTGTTTCTGTTTTAATATAAAGTGGTTGATCCATGTTGATTTTATTTTAGTACAAGTTGAGAGATACAGGTCTAGATTTTTTCTTCTGCATGCAAATAGTCAGTTTCCCCAGCACCATTTGTTGAAGACTCTATCTTTTCTCCAGTGTGTGAGTTTAGACCCTTTGTCAAAAATCAAACGGCTGCAGGTGACTGAGATTGTTTTTGCATCCTCAATTCTATTCTGTTGTTTTCAGTATGTAGTTGGTGTGCCACTGTACTACTGGATTTGTCATGATAGCTTTGTAGTATAACTAATAGTGTAACTTAAATAAAGGATCATAATGTCTCCTGCTTTCTTCTTGTTGCTCAGCATTGCCTTCACTATTCTGGATCTCTTATGATTCCTTGTGAATTTTAGAAGGCTGATGATATTTTGATTGGAAATGCATTAAATTAATACATTATTTTCTGAGAGTGTGGCCAGTTTGACAACATTGGTACTGACTGTCCAGTAACAGAAGATACCACTCCATTTTCTAGTGTTCTCTCCAATCTCTTTTTGAAGAGTTCTGTTGTTTTCATTGTGGAGATCTTTTGCTTATTTGGTTAGGTTAATTTCCTGGTATTTAATTTTTTGAAGTTATCAGAAATGGAATGTTTCCCTGATTTCTTTCTTGGTGGTTTATCATTGGTGCATAGGAAAGTTACTGGTTTTTGTGTATTGTTTTTATGTCTTACCACTGTGCTAAATTTATTAGTTCTAAGTGTTTTCTGATGGAGATTTTGGATCTTCTATGTAAAGGCTCATGTCATCTGCAAATAAGGATAGTTTCACTTCTTTTCTTATTTCTCTCCCGTTTTTTCTTTCTCTTGTCTGATTGCTTTTGCTAGAGTTTCAAGTACTATCTTCAACAGGGGTAATGAGAACAGAGCCTTGTCTTATTCCTGATTTTAGAGCAATACTTCAGTTTTTCCCCACTTGGTATAATGTTGGCAGTGTATTGGTCGTAAGTGACTTTCTTAGTTTACAGTGCAGTCCTGCTATAGCAATTTTCACTTTGTCAAAAGCTTTTTATACATCTATTGAGATGATCATGTGATTTTTATCCTTGCTTCTGTTTATGAGATGTAATATGATTATTGATTTATGCACGTTAAACTGTCCCTGCATCTCTGGGATAAAGCCTACTTTTTCATGGTGTATGATCTTTCTAATGATTCTTTGTGTTCTATTTGTAAGTATCTTATTGAGAATTTTTGCGTCTATGTTCATTCAGAAGATTGGCTTGTAGTTTTCTTTGTGAAGCTTTTTTTTTTTAGTTTACTTTTTTAGTCCATGTTCCCAGGATATAATGATTGGAATATACGTTTTTAAACCAGCTTTTTATAATCTTCTGGATTTCAGCAATATCCATTGCGATTCCACCTTTTTCATTTCTAATTGCATTGATATGGTCTTTTCTTTTGGTAAATTTTGCTAAGTGTTTTTCAATCTTATTCTTTCAAAGAAACAACTCTTTGATCCTTTGATGCTTGTATTTTTTTTCTTAATTTCATTGATTTTCTCTCTGACTTTTATAATTTCTCTTCTTCTATTAGTTTTGAATTTGAATTGTTCTTGTTTTTTAGGCCCTTGATATGAATCACATTATTTTTTTGGATCATTCTATACTTTTAATGTGAGCATTCACAGCAGTAAATGTCCCTCTCAGACTTTTTCATAGGTTTTGGTATGTTGTGCTTCCATTAGGCTTTCAGAAATATCATTACAAATTATCCAGGTCTTTACAGTTTCTGCTGAGAAATTTGCTGTTATTTGATGTGCTTGCCTTTGTAGGTTTCTTGCTAAAGAACTTTCTCTAACAACTTTTAGTATTCTCTCTTTGTGCTATTTGACTATTATGTGAGGTAGAGAGGTTGTTTTTTGATCACGTTTATTTGGGGCTGTTTAAGCCTTGTTTACCTGAAAAATGAATTCTTTCCCTAGATTTGGAAAATTTTCTGCTGTGATTTTGGTAAATAAGATTTAATACCTTTTGAGTCATCCCTGAGTCTTTTCTATAATTTAAGAATTCTTAAGCTTTGAAGTGTGTGTGTGTGTGTGTGTGTGTGTGTGTTGTCTTCTAGCAGGTATTTGATCCATTTCCCAAGACTTCTTGTTGTTTTTAGGGTACACTGAGTACATGATCTACTACATAAACAGTATTTTTAGTTCTGAGACTTTTATTATAATCATTGTATCTGCTACCCATATTTTCAATTGATCTTTTTATTTCCTGGATTTCTGCTTGGTTTCTTTTTAGAATTTCTGATTCTTTACCAAAATGATCATTCATAGCTTGTTTTGTCTTGTTTAATGCAGTCAGGTCATTTGTTGTAGCCTCTTTAATTTGGCTACACATTCTATTAAGTGCTTCATCTATTTAATTATTTCCTGTTTTACCTCACTATTTATGAATTTGCTTACTCCTTTCTTCTTTGGTATCTTCCAACTAATTTTTGTTGTTGTTGTTGTTCCGGGGATCAAACTCGACCTCGTGCTTGCCAGGCAGGTGCTTATGCCACTGAGCTAAATCTCCACCCCTTCAAACATTTTAACCATTTGATTTTTGAGTTCTTTGCCTCTAATTTCAGTGCCTGTGAGATCAGGTATTGGAAGTTAAGGGTTTGGGGATGCATTTGTTACCGTGTTTTCTCATGTTTGTGTTTTCTTTTCTTTGTGAATTTAAACTACAGCACTTCTTTCTTATACTCTATTTATATATACAAACACCTTACATATACTGTATAAGCCAAACAAAAGGAGAAGTAGAAAAGAAAGAGGAAAAAACATACATAAAGACACAAAAGTAGAGGCCTCTTAATGCAGGTGGACCAGCCAACCTGTGGCTCCCACTGCAGGGAGAGCTTGGTTATGCTTGGGCTGCAATTTTGTGAGAATGACTAGCTGGATATTTTTTTCTTTGTCCTATGATCAAATGAATTCAGTAGTTTCAAAAGGAGAAAGTAGGGAGGACAATGTGAAGGACCCAGTGCTCTACTGATCTATGGGCCCAGGTCAGCGGAGAGGGGTTCACTGATCTCTGTCCTTCTTTCTGTGGCAACCCCTGAAGCTATTTATGTCTGTTCCCTCCACGTTCCTTGCATGGCAATTGCACCATGCAATTCTTGCTGACCCCGTGGCTTCTTTTTGACATGCCATGCTCACTAAATTCTCTGTCCAGCTGCTCATAGGTCCTCTACCCAGCCAGCGAATTCAGTGGCACCCAGAGCTTGGCAGGGCAGTAGCCTTCTGCTTGGGATTTCAGCAGCTTCTGGGAGCCAGGAGGAGGGAGTTTTCATGGGCTTTTAGGCAAATGAGTAGTCAGATAGACTGTGGATGAGGTTGAAGCTCTGTGGCACTTGGAGGGCAAGGCTGGGAACAGGGTACTTCTCAGGTGCAGAACCTGGCAGTGATTCTTTTGCTTTGGGAGTGTGCCCACTCTTTCAATGCTTCGGAGTCTCCCTTTTGCCTCTGCATCACACTGGTCATAGCTGCTGCGTACCCTTCCCTGGTTCCAGCTTCCTGTTCAGGACTATGCTCTTTTTTGTTTCTGTCTGTAAGACTCATCAATCTTCACTCAGTCACTACTCTGATTTTCTGGAGCACAACTTCCTTAGTGCCCCCATTTGAAGGGGTCCTCTCCTGTGAGCATCTTGCTCACCTAGGCTCCATCTTCCAGCATGAAGACAGCTATAACAAGTACTGGGTCTTGAATGCTTAGCTGGGCACAGAATGCTACAATCCTGCTGCCACTCTAATACCCAGACTACCCACTCTGGGATGTCAACATTTTCCCAAGATGGCATCATTATCTGTCCCTATCTATAAACAGTGCTATGTCTGAGAGCTATCTATGCAACTGCTCGTTTGGGTGCTATATGCAGCTGCCACCAAACTCAGCCTTCTTCCCCGCAGGTATAGATACTCCCTCAAGATAGAGGTGTAAGCAGTGATAGGATCATGACCCGCCCAGTTGTTCATCTGGATGCTGCTCATAGCAGCCCTGCTGCCTCCACCTTTGCTGCACCTGACTTCCTCCTCAGGGACTTAGATACACTCCCAAAAGCCTTTAACATAATTCTGGGATCAGAGCTGCTTATCTAACTGAGTGCTGTGTATACCAGCCATCACTCTGTCTTACAGGGTTTCTTTCCTTGGGGAAATACACTCTCAGGGTGGTGTTTCAATTGGACTTGCGTATAACCAGTGCCAGGACTGAGAGGTTTTTTTGACTTTTTGGCTGGACTTGTACATTGCATCCCAGCCATTGCTTCAACAAATGGGATAGATATTTTCCATGGAATATTTATCAGGTTAGCTCATTCACCAACGTGAGCCTTCCATACCAGTGATCTTTGCATTCAGGTATTTCAGGTACTTTCACAAGATGACATTTTTACCAATTCTGAGCTGCAAGCAGTGCTAGGTTCGAGTGCCTCCCTTGCATCTGTCTTTAGTCACCCTTGGTCCTGGAAACTGCATGGTGAGTTTGTTCATTAATTGGCTTTCTAAGATTAGGGATTTTTGTTCACCTGGTTCACAAGCACCCTTAGGTCCTGACAAGTATCCTCTGAGCATCTCATGTGCTCTGTTAGCTCTAGTCTGCCATGGTGGATCTTCTGATGCACTCCATATTTTAATTGTATGTATTAATATTAAGACACAGGTAATCTTCTCCCTGACATCTTATTTTATGATGAAACATTGGCATCATTTCCATTAAGTTTAAAAAGACAAGCATGTTTTATATCGCATCATCAATTGTACACTTTTGTGTCTAGGAAATTAGAACAAATTCATGTTACTGTGATTAGAAAGAAGACACAAAATACATGTAGTGAAAGTTACAGTGGAGAGGGTGATATGCTGGTCTCTCTGGCCTATGTATTCGTCTGAAGACTAAAAGTCCACAGATACTTCTTCTAAAAGCACTGCAGCTTTGCAAGACTTCAACATAGGCACAAAGGTCTGTGGCAAAGTTTGTATTTAACACCCTTCAAGACTTTAACAAATCAGACACGATGTTTTCCATGGAATATTTACCCAGGTAAGCTCATTCACCAATAAACTGATGTCAACTCCAGCCTCAATCCTTCAATACCATTCAAGCAGCTTACAGAAAGTTCTCCCTTTTTCCTTTCAAAACTTACCCTTGAGTCAGTCACCTTGAATACTTTGAGATGAATATTCCTATGGCAAAGCTCTGTTACTACGAAATTATCATAATTATTCTTCGGAGCATCTATCTCTAATTGTTTTTTTAGGTTAACATCCTTGACTATCTGGAAAAAAATAAGTTAGAAGCTATTTGAAAAACAAGAGATTAATAAACTGACCAGCTACATTAAATCTCAACTTACAAAAAAGGGTAACAAAATTTCCTTAGATGTCGAGAAAAAGAAATTAAAAAGCTTATTCAGGTTATCAGCAAATAATAAAATATGCAGACTTTATTTCTAAAGATATAAGACAAACGTAAAAATCAAAATGATATGTGTGAAAATGTATTTTTAACTATTTTCCTTTGTGAAGATCTCATGCCTTCTGAAAATAATGTATACATTTAATATGATCTTAGAGGTCTTTTGTTTTTATAACTCCAAGTTTAGTTTATCTGAAAACTAAACACTTAAGAATAGCCAGAATTTAAAAATAAATTATGTGGGGTTTTATTTCAGATAATGGGAGCTCTTATAAAACTCTAATGATTAAAGACAATTGAGTAGTCCTGCCACAGACAGGTTAATGAAACTAAAGTGTCTGAAACTCAAGAATAAATGGAATACTGGAACTTTATTTTATTTTTTAAATATAAACAGAAAAAAGTAAAAAATAAAAAAGTTTTAAAAGTCTAGTAGAGTAATGATCAGCACATTGTGCATTCTTATATTCACAGTAGTTGTTCAGAGTGCAAGATATAGGCATGAAACATTCTTCCAAAAACTACTAGCACAAAACTCTCCTCTCAATGAACCAAGAGTAACCAGGTGTGTATCTTAACTGTATTGTGTGTATATGTATATATATATATTTTTCCTTTTCCCTTCCTGGAACTTCAAATCTGAGAGTAAAAATAATGAGAAACATTGAATAGATCAGACTTGGACAGTGAGGTATTTTGGGGGGAAAACTAATAATAGAACTAAATTTTTTTCCCATTCTTAACTCGCATGTATGGTCTAGATGACTTTCTAATTTAAATATAAATGCAGTATATATGAAACCTAAAATATAAGAAAAAAATCTATAGGAAAATATATGTATAGCATAATTGGGAAAACATTTTAAAGCATGATATGACATAAAAAGAGCACCAGTTAAGAAAAATATATTGGTTTTTAAACATTTGCATTTTCAAAATAGACACAAACTTGGGATGTAATTAACAAAAACATTTTTGCTAATATATTCACAACTCCCTAACTGACTTTCAAAGTCAGCATTTTGGGAACTATTAGAGGAGGGGAACCAAAATGTTATAGCAATGATCAGCAGCAAAATTCAGCCTCTCTGAGACACAAAATCCAGACACCTGGCAAATAACTTGGTAAGGAGAAAAAAGGAAAGTACTAGATACCTAGGAAGTGGAAGGGAGCTGATAGGAACGTTCCAAGTTACAGAGATGTTAAAGCAATGATCTACATGGCAGAGAAAAAAATGAAGAGGTCTAGAAGCTTAACTCAGCTCTCAAGAAAAAACATCTGTTTCTGCATACTCAAGGTAAGCCTCCAGGGTCAGGAGCTCCAGGGAGAAATAAGCACTAAAAGGATCAGCAGCACTAATGCTAAGAAGAGACTATAGCCATTATAAACTCCAAAATAACGAGTTTTACTCCAAAGTGACTCCATATGGCAGGCAACAGCTGTTAAAGAAATCCAGGGGCAAGAAAATCAGGAGCAGGAAGATTATGCAATGACAGGAATAAGTCAGTACCTTAGTATTAACTCTCAATGTGAATAGTCTCAAGGTCCCAAAAGACACATATTGAGAGAATGAATCAAAAAACAACAGCCAACATTATGTTGTATAAGAAACACATTTAGTCTAACAAGTAATTCACAAATCAAAAATCAAAGTGTGGAAAATAATATTCTATATAATGGAAACCTCCAAAAAAGTATCCTGTTTTTAGACAAAGTGGACATTAAGCAAAATTGATCAAGAGGCAAAAAAGACTACACATTGGTTAAGAGAAAAATTCAGCAGGAAGAGTTAACAATTATACACATCTATGCACCAAACACTGGAGTGCTCAAAATCATGAAACAAACATTTCTAGATGTAAAAATCAGATAAACACCAACACAGTTATATTGGAGACTTCAGTACCCCACTGACACAAATAAATGGATAAACAGGACAAAAACCAACATGAAATACCAGAGTTGAATCAAACCTTTGAATAAACACACTTAATATCTACAGTGTTCACCCAATGATAACAGAATAAGCATTCTTCTCAATAGCACATGAGATTTTCTCCAAAACAGACCACATGCTAGCCCATAAAACATCCCTAAGTAAATACAAAACAAATGAAAGCATCCCATTGAATGCTATTAGATGATAGTGCAATGAAACTAGAAATCAATAGCAAACCCCAGAAGTTATGCAAGTATATGGAAAATAATCCCTGTTGAATAACCAATGGGTCACAGAACAAATCAAATAAAAGCATTAAACAGTTCTGAGAACCAAATGGTAATGCCAATACAACATACCGGAACTTAATGGGATACAATGAAAACAATCCTTTAAAGCAAATCTATAGCTGTGCATACCCACATCAGAAAAACAGAGACCAAATAACCTGATGATGCTCCTTAGTCTTAAGAACAAATCTAAAGTTAGTACGAGGAAGGAAATTATACAAATAAGAACAGAAATCAGTGAAATTGAAACTTAAAAATGGCACAGAATCAATGAATCAAAGAACTTGTTCAAGAGCAAACTAGACAAACCTTTATCCAATCACACCAAAAAAAAAAAAAAAAAAGACCCATGTCAATGCAATTAGAAATGAGATAAAGGTGAAGTAGCAATGGACTCTGCCAAAATCCAGAAAAATGAGTAACTACTGTAAGAACCTGTACTCTAATAAATTGGAGAATTCAGAAGATATGGATAGACTTCTAGGTACCAAATCTGATCAGTTACCAAAACTGAACCAGGAAGATACAAAAATCTCAAATAATCCAGTAACAGGCAATGAAATTGAAGCAGTAACAGCAACAGTAGCAACATGTAAAACTAAGAAAATGAAAACTCCAAGTCCTGATGGATTCAGCATTGAATTTGACCAAAAACAAACAAACAAACAAAAAAACAAAAAAACCCAAACAAACAAAAAAACCATTAGAGCAAGTCTAATGCCAGTACTCCAAATACTCTTTAATAAAATTGAAAGGGAAGGAGTACTTTCAAAATCATTCCTGGACGCTAGCATTACCATGATTCCAAAACCAGAAAATGACCTAGGCAAAAAGAGAACTACAATCCAATCTCTTTAATTAACATAGGTGCAGAAATCCTCAACAAAATGCTGGCAAACAGAATTCAACAAGTCATCAAAAAGATCAGACATCGTGACTAAGTCATCCCAAGGGTATTGAAATGGGTCAACTTGCAAATAAATATACCACATAAACTGAAGCAAGGGTAAAAAACCACAAAATCATCTCCATTAAAGCAGAAAAAGCCTATGACAAAATTCACCCATTCATGATAATCCTGAAGAAAGTAGGTATAAAAGACCCTTATCTCAATCTGTCATAAGGCCTTTTATGACAAACCAACAGCTAACATCATATTAAATGATGAACAGATGAAAGCTTAGCTCTCTAAAATCAGAAACAAGACACGGATGTCCATTATCACCACTCCTGTTCAATATAGTACTTAAAACATTAGCCAGAGCAACCATGCATGAGAAAGAAGGAAAAGTAATATGTGTAGGAAAAGAAGTCACATTATCATTATTTGTAGATTGCGGCGGTCTGAGCTATTGGGGTCTGTACCTAGATCCCCAGCCTCCCAGATGAAAGCGCGAAGGCCCAAATAACTGAGACAAGTGGTATGATCCTTAGGACTCCGAAAGGACCAAAATCCATTGCAAAGTTCATAACTCTGGTGGCTGATTCGAGACTGCCTCTGGGCGGCCTGTATTTATTCAGAACAAGGAAGGGGCTTAGTGGAAAAGGCAGGAAACCTGAGCAGGAACTTGGGAGGGGTTCAAGGACCCCCCTCCAAGCAACAGATGATGTGAATTAAAGAAAGTCTGTGTGTCCTCAGCTGTGGCCCAGCCTGCCCTGCAAGGCAGCTGGGGAAGTAGCTCTCTGCTAGAGCCCTGGGTCCAATCCTTAGTAACCCAAGCTAAATAAATGAATAAGTTATTAAATAAGTATCTTTTTCTTTTTCCTCTTTGAACTTAGCTTTAACTTGAAATTTAACAATTATGTTTAAGAGTTTTGAAATACGGCTGCCATACCTACAGTTTCTAGGCATAGAAACAATGTCTGTCATACCTATTCTTTTACACCAGCTTTGAAGTAAGATTGCCATTCCTATTTTCATACGAGGTCGGGCATTATGAATAATTTAACATTCAGCTGACTTTACATACCAGCATAACGATGGAGTAGGTGGTAGTATATGGTCAAGAGAATTGCAGTTTAAACTTTGCATTTCAACAGAACAGTGCAATACAATATATGAATGTATTAGTAACTGAAATACAAAATTCAGGGGAGTATCTCCCACTTGAATTAAGTAACAATCCAAAAGCTCTAAATGAAGATTTTAAAATAATGCAGTTTCATTTTTCTATGAAGCTGGTACACAAGACATGCATAAATCCTGTGGTTTCTTTTGACCCAGGATATGAACCATCATTTTCAGAGGAATCACAAATCCAGTCCAGAGATACAGAAGTACGGTATAAGGTATCTGTGGTAAAGAATGTAGCAAAAGGTTTTCTTTCACATAAGACACTAAGTATTTCATTCAATATATATTTATTGTTTACAGGAGTGGACAAGTTAAGCCTCTTTTCTGAGGAGTTTACGTTCTAATGGGAACTTCTACCAATATTTAATCCCCTTTAAGGTTCTCATCTATTGAGAAAGTCTATGAGAAAGTTACTCTCATAACTTATGGTAATTCACTGCATATTCCCCCAAGAAGCTGCATTAACAGAAAGTTGCCTTCTCCACTGTCCAGTCCCTCTCCCACTCCCTGTTCTTGAACCGCAGAGCCTTGTTTTCTAGCTAGAAAAGAATTTCTTAATAGCCAGTGGCTTTGCTGGGCAATAGTGGTATGGCTGAGACCCTGGGAATTAAATGGATTAGCTTCTCTAAAACTCTGTGAAGATTTTTAGGAAGTAGTTTAAATTTAAAGATGGTCAGATTCTGATACAATTTTTGATCATAAAAATGGTAATCAGTTTTTGATATTCTGGTCCCTTAGGCTTCCTCATGTATTATTGTAGACCTCAGAAATATATTTCTAAATGTTAAAAGATTAGAATACGTGTTATGTCTACTTAAACTCTGTCATAAGAATCCAATTATACCCTAAACGTATAATATCTGGAAAGGAGTAGGGTCCACTTTTCTGAGTAAACCAGTCAAATCTGGTTTGAAGTATTTTTCTTTAGAAATACTTTTACTGAACCCACACTGAAAATTTGTGTTAATATTTATTTATTCTGTTACATAATTCTAGTAACCCAATGATGTTAATATTCAATCCAGAAATGTTAAGTGAGCTAAATGGAAATATATTACATTTTCTTGCTTGCTTGCTTTATTATTATTATTGTTATTATTATTATTATTTGCACTATGTAGTACAGGCTGGCCTTGAACTTGCTTCTGCAACCCAGGCTGTCCTCAAACTCATGGAGATCTTTCTGCCTCAGCCTCATGAGTGCTAGGATTACAAGCATGTGCTACCATGCCTCGCTGAATTTGCTACTTTTTAAACTTCTAATTTTGAGGATCACTTGCCTAAGGATTTTTTATATCTTTGTTCCTCATTATTTTGCCTCATTTGAAGAAAGTATGCGACAAAGTACATAACTTTCAAATTAGCAATGAATTACTTAAATTGTGTTTTACAAAACAAAGAATTGGGTCCTTTTGAATGTGAGGTAAAATTATGTATAGTGCCACCATATACCTGCTATTCTGTAATAATTTTTTAATTAGGATTTCTTTTAAACCTATTAACCTCACAGCACCTACTTAGCAAGTGTAAGGTTGTGAGCTCAATCCCTGGTACGAAAAATAAATAAATAAATCTATTAACCCAATGTAAGTTAAATATTCTGTTTTCAGTAATGCGTAATAAGCATTTTCAGTGTTACTAAATTAATAATTACATTTAGCAGCATTGTAATAAAGATAATTTGCATATATAAAAGTGGCAAAGATGAAACGAAAATAATATTTAGTGCTCATATAATTACATATGATTTGGATCTAAGCTGAAGGACTCTTGATAGAAGGAATATTTAGACAAAATGTTACAGAATTCTAAAAACATTCACCTATCAGCCAAAAGTCTCACATAAATTATTTTGTGCTAAGAGAATAACCAAAGACATAGTCAAGGACTGAGATAAAAGTATATTTTGTGGCATTAATCATAATTTTAAAAGGTAAAATAATAATGGAATATTTTAAATAACATAGCTATTGACTTCCTTGTCATCTTTAGGGTATGACTTTAAAAATATTTACTATTTCTAAAATATAGTCACAGAAAATGACTAGAGTATTCAAAATTACAATCCTAATTTTTTTGTACTGTCCCCCTACCAGTACATACAGAGACCTACAAACTCACAAAAATACTATGCTAACATTTTAAGAATGGTTTCTTTGGGCCAGGCACAGTGGCCCACACCCATCCTCTTGGCATCTCTGGAGGCTGAGGTGAGAGGATCACAAGTTCAAAAGCAGCCTGGGCAACCTAATGAGAGCCTGTCTCAAAAAAAAAAAAAAAAAAAAAAAAAAAAAGGTTGGGAATGTAACTCAGTGCAAAGGACCTGAGTTCAGTCACCAATGCCACAAACAGATAGAAAAAAAATTGTTCTGGAAAAGTAGAGTCAAGAGTATAGTTTACATTTAGCTTATCTATAATCTTCTGCAATGATAATTTTTTCTGTATATAAAAATGTGTTGCTTTGGTAATAAAAGCATACTGTTATATATGTTATTATAATAGTGCAAAATTTTCAATATTTTATTTATTTGTGACAACTGTAGTAAGATAGCCAACATTTTCTGTGGATATGGAAAGAGTAATATGTTAGCCTTTCACTGTAAAGGCAAATAGATGTTTCTTTTTAGGTGCAGCATATTTTCTTAAAACTATTAGCATTGCCAACCAAACATAAAATTCAGCTTGGTTCAAAACAAAGATAATCACATTTATTTGGGGTTAATTAGGTTTGCAACGTAGGAGGCACTAATTCAAGTAGACTTAAATTGTGTTTCCAGGGTCAAAGAAAATGACAGCTGTATTTAAAACCTAAAGCCATAAAGGAGTTGGTAAATACAGCATTCGTTAGTCAGGAATTGTGATTGCTATTGGCAAGAGTAAAAGTGAAACTTTCTTATAAGAAAGGGACTGGGAGTAATGTATTTCAGAGTAGGTTGGAAGAGTCCTTTATACAAAGGATCAGCGTAGGTTGAGAATGTTTCAGAAAATTGATTTGGCCCAGTCCTAAGCTCACCTCACACTAATGGGCAAAGGAGCATGTCTGCAGCCTAGTGCAAAGGTCCAGTGTCACGTGGATATGCCTAAACCCAACAATGTACTCTTGTTTCAAGTGCCCTAAACCAACAATACTTCAGTCTAATTTTCCTCTTTAACCACATATTATTAAATCCACCCAGCCTTGATTCCTATTGTGAAATATGAGGTTTGTAAAACACTTGAGATGTATCAACATGTACCTTTACCAAGAGCTTTATCAAAGCTTTTTTGTAAATAAATATTTTATAACATTAAATACTAGAGAAATGTAAAAATACTCAATTTTCTATCTTGCAGGGTTTGATAAGAAGCAGACTTTAGTATAAACAAAGGAAGTATTTTTTCGAAAATAGGTATAATGGTTTAGGCACACAATCAAATGTAAAGCAAAGGGGTGTTCCAGCAAGGTATAAGGACCAGGGCTTAAAAGTCAAGTGAAGAGTTGATCTGCTCTCAACTTTATTTGTTTTGAAATCTTTTAGATTGGCTGATAGAAGCTGCTGGTGGAAGACTACACATAGCATTGTTTCAAGGCAATCTCCAGAATGTTTTGTATTTGGCCAACCTGGAGAATAATAAAGTTGTTTAGCAAGGCACGTGCAGGCAGTTCACCTTCTAAAATGACAGAGACACAAGATACAACTGGAAGTTTTTTTAAAAATTATTTTTATTGCTACAGTATAGACACACGTAATGATCACATTATCTTAGGGAATCTACCTGTACGTAATACACCCTGGTATTCTCTTTCTCACCAATTCCTTCTCCTCCCTGCAACCCCTCTAACCTCCCAATTTACAAATACTTTGTTTCCCTTCTATTCTCTTTTTCTTTTTCCTCCACCCACTACATGTTTCTTCTCACTTGGACATTTTCTTCCTCTTTCCAAATATCTGTTATACATTTTGGTCCTTATTTACCCTCTTAGTTTTTTACACCAGAGAAAGAATGTGATATTTAAATATTTAAATTTATTTTACTTAAGAGTATGACCTCAAGGTGTGTCCATATAGCTGTAAATGTCTCAAGTTTATCTTTCTTTGTGGCAAAGTAATACTCCATCATATAAAAAAGTCACAACCATTCATTGTTTGATGGGGACTTGTGCTGTTTCCAAGATTTAGCTATTACAAATTGTGCTGCTATAAACATGTGTGTGCATATGTCACTGTGATATGATGCTTTTAATTCTTTTGAGAAGGTACCAAGAAGGAAAATAACTGGATCAAGTGGAACATCTAGTTACAGTTTTACGAAGAATCTCCATACTGATTTCCATAGTGGGTGTATCAATCTACACTCCTACTAACAGTGGACGTGTTCATTTTTCTCTTACTTCCTCCAGCATTTGTTATAGGTTGATTTCTTCATAATAACCATTGTTTCTGGGGCGAGATGGAATCACAGTGTTATTTTAATTTGCATCTGTGTAATGATCAGTGATGTTGAACATTTTTTTCATATATTTATTGCCATTTGTATTTCTTCATTTAAGAAGTGTCTATTCGGATACCCATTTTTGGATTGAGTCTTTAAATTTGGGGGGAGGGTCTAATTTTTTTTGTTTTTTAGTTCTTTATATATTGTAGATACAAATCCTTTGCTGAATAGCTGGCAAAATTGTTTCCTGCTCTGTGGGTTGTCTATTCATTCTGTTGGTGGTTTATTTTGCTGTACAAAAGCTTTTTAACATGATGAAATCCCAGTTCTGGATTCTTTGTAATATTTCTGGTGTGAATGGGTTTTGTTCATAGTCTTTGCCTACAACAATGTCTTTAAGAGTTCTACCTATTTTATCTCCCAGATTTAGTGTTTCTGTTTTAGTGTTTAGATCTTTGATCTATTTTGATTTTAGTTTAGAGCATGCTGAGAGATATGGGTCTAGGTTTACTCTTATTCATGAAGAAGACCAGTTTTAACAGTACCATTTTTTAAGAAGGTATCTTTCTTCCAATGAAGGTGTTTGGCTCCTTTGACAAAGATAAGATGGCTGAATGTGTTAGGAGTTATTTTGCATCTTTGCATCTGATCCATTGAATTGATCCTCAGGTGTAGGTACCAAGCTATTTGCTGTTTCTTTTTTTTTAATCATGGTGGCTTTGTAATATAATTTCAAATCAGGGATCGTGATGCCTCCTGCCTTGCCTTTGTTTCACAGAATGCTCTAGCTATTTTAGGGTTCTTCTGGTTCCAAATAAATTTTAGGTTTGTTTTCTCAAATTCTGTGAAGTGTGGTATTGGTATTTTTATTGGGATTGCATTGAGTCTGTATAAAAATTTTGGAAGTATGATCATTTTTCTGAATATTGGTTCTTCCTGCCCAAGAAAAGGGATATATTTTCATTTTCTGATATCCTGTTTGATCTCCTTTTTCAGAGTACTGTAGTTTTCAAGGTAAAAGTCTTTTACTTCCTTCATTGGATTGATTCCTAAATATTTAATTTTTCTGAATGCTATGGTGAAAGTTGTGGTTTCCCTAATTTCTCTTTCAGTGAGTTTGTTATTTGTGTACAGGAAGACTATTGGTTTTTCAGTGTTGACTTTGTATCAAGCTATACTACTGATTTTGGTTATTAAATCTAGAAGTCTTTTGGTAAGAGTTTTTGTGGTCTTTTATGTAGAGTATCATGTCATAGCAAATAATGATAATATAATTTCTTCCTTTCTTACCCTTATATCTTTCATTTCTTTCTCTTGTCTAATCTCTGGCTAATCTTTTCAGAACTATACTATACTGAATAGCAGTGGTGATATTGAGTATTCCTGTCTTTTTTCTGATTGTAGAGTGAAAATTTTCAATTTTTGACCATTTAGTATGCTGCTGGCTGTTGGATTGTCATAGATGGCTTTTATCAGATTAAGCTAAAGATCACATATTCTAATTTTCTGTAGGGTTCTATCAGAATGGATGTTGAACTTTGTCAGATGCTATTGAGATGCTCAAGTGGTTTTTAGCCTTTATTCTGTTAATGTGGTGTATTATATTTATTGTTGTATTTTGAACTACCTGTAGGGTTCTATCAGAATGGATGTTGAACTTTGTCAGATGCTATTGAGATGCTCAAGTGGTTTTTATCCTTTATTCTGTTAATGTGGTGTATTACATTTATTGTTGTATTTTGAACTACCCCAGCATCCCTATAATGAATCCTACTTGTTTATGATGTGTAATCTTGATGATTTGCTGCATTTTGATTGCCAATATCTTATTGAGGATTTTTGTATCTGTGTACGTTGAGAGACTGGCCTGTTTGTCTCTTTTTCATCAGATTCATCTTTTTTTTTTTTTCATTTTTATCTTAAAGAGAATAAAACCAAGCAAAATAAAACAGAATAAAACCAATCAAAACAAATCAGTGTAAGTGGCACAGGACTTCAAAACAATGGAAAATCAACAGTGGTTACTATAATGCCTCTTATTGTCTTCAAAATAGCTGCAGATACCTTCAGAAATAATAAAAATCATACAAAACAAAACAGAATAGAACAAATAAAAACAAAACAATGAATCAATAAAGGACTTCAAAACAAGATAATAGTAAGTCCAAAATGGCTACCATAATATATCTTGTTGTCTTTGAAATAGCTGTCCTTGCCATCAGACATAATAAAATCAAACAAAACAAAACAGAATAAAACCCAACCCAACAAAACAATGAAAATGATACAGGACTTCAAAGCAAGATGATAGGGAATTAACAATGGCTACCACCTTCAGAAGGAGATCCCCCATAGATGCTACATTGTGTATTGTCATCCTCTGAATAGATGATCAGACTTCTGGCTTTAGACCTGCAAAGTCGGTGAAACACTAAACACTACAAGCATTAAATTTTATTTTACCTCAATAGCTATCACTGCAGCCTGTGTTTCTCTGGATCAGCTGGCCGCTTACTGCAGGGTGGGGTGAAGGTAGGGGGGTGGCCCTTCTTGTTTCACAGCCCACGCACTGGAAAGGGGCTGGCATCAGTCTGTCCCTCCAGCAGCCTGCACATGGTGTCAATTCACAGGGAGGGCTTGCTTCTTGGTAACTTTTGTTCTCTTTCCCCACAGTCCGTGAGTGGCACTGACTCACAGTAAAAGGCTGACATCTGGCTGCTCCCCGAGTGGCTCATGCATGGCTCCAATTTGCAGAGAGGGCTTGCTTCTTGATGACTTCTTGTTCTCTTACCCTGCAGTCCATGAATGGCACTGACTCATGGGAAAAGGCTGCCATTTGGCTGTCCTACCAGTGGCCCGTGCATAGCACTGATTCGTGGGGAGGGCTTGCTTCTTCATGACTTTAGTGGTGGCTTCCAGGAAGGAGTTTGGGAGTATTTCTTCCCATTGAATTTCATTAAAGAATTTGAGGAGTAGTGGCATTAGATCTTTACTGATTTTTTTTTTTTTTTTAGAATTCAGCAATGAATCCTTTGGGACCTGGATTTTTCTTCACTGGTAGTTTTTAAATTATGCCTTCAATTTCATTGGCTGATATTGGGTTATTCAGAATTTTTGTATCTTCTTGATTCAGCTTTGCTAATTCATTTGTATCTAGGAAGCATCCACTTTTCTATATTTTCCATTTTATTAGAGTATAGGTTCTCAAAATAGGTATTGATGATCTGGATTTTTGGAGTCTGTTGTGATTTCACTCTTTTCATTCCTAGTTGCATAGGTCTGAGTCTTTTTTTTTATAAGGTTGGCTAAGGGTTTGCCTATTTTATTTAATTTTTCAAAGAATGAATTCTTCAATTTATTTTTTGTGTTGTTTTACCTTTTTTATATAAAATTTAAAAAAAAAAAACCTTTGCTTCACCTGTCACATCCAAGGCAGACTTCACACATAACAAGTGCATGTTCCATACACATCTCACTTACACTGACAGTACATGTCCTTAACTTCCTTTCCTATGTGACAATCTTGTCACCTCCCTTCTTGTTTTTTCAGGAGATTCTTGCTATATTGTACAACATACACTTAGCAGGGAAATAAGATAGCAATAAAACAAAACATCAAATATGAAATAAGTGCTTAGAATAGATATCAGCATTTTCACATCAGCTATATACTTACAAAACATAAAAGATAACATCAAAAATAAAAAACTTACGTGAGCTACAATGTAAACACAAACAAAAGTCTACCACAAAAATAAACTCTGCTTCAACTGTCACATCCAAAGCAGTCTTCACACATGACAGCTGCATGTTCCATAGACTAGTATCAGTTACATTGATAGCACATATGTTTTGTTTTCTTGTAGGGCACAGTTGACATCTTTTTGGTTTTCTGCTGTCACAGTGGGACTTTTGATGCTATGCCTACTTGTTCACCTGTCAGCTCACTAGTGTACTTCACAAATTTTTGGGGTCGTTCCCTGAGTAGAAACATTTTGTTTTTCCTCTGCTGTAAATGATCTCTTACAAGCTCCAATCCCAATCCTCTAAGAAAATTTCTGTATGATATTTTGCACGTGTGATTTTCTTTGGAAACTCTTACATTATTTATGCCACATATGTTTAAGATTCAGCAAAACACAACTATTGGTCAGTGCTTTGTATTTCAAGTGACATTGTAATTGGTGTATAACCCATCAACAGCATTCACTCCACCTTTGCTTTTGTTGTAGAAAGTTTCCAGATAAGGATTCTGTTTTGTCAAATTTTCCCTATCAGTATTTTCATCATGGTGAAATGTTCATATCAGCAGTATCAGTTGGTTTTTCTTTGCCATATATGACACCAATCTTACATCTCTTTGAAATCCAAAGATTGTACTATATGATTCTATGTTTTGAAATTGCAACATTTATTTTAGAATTTCTGCTTTGTTCCTGCCTTCAGTTCCTGTGCTGGTCAATTTATGCTCTGTTGGTAAATATAACATCAATTAGAAACTGGTAAACCACCTGTCAAATGTCACAATCTGATTCATTTGAGAGATGGAAGCAGCAAGTCTGTTCACAACATCTTTCAGTTTATTATTTCATGAATAAGAACATGATGGCTGAGTTCCAGGATAAATGTCTAAATTGAAAGTATAATAAGTCTTTGTATTTATAGGACATAAATTATTATGACATATTTTGACCTATCACTTTTCAGGAAGTCTTTTACATTCCTGTGATCACCAGGAAAAATCACTGCCAAGTACAGCAGACCTATGAATGCTTTCAGTTCAGCTAGTGAATTGTCATAATAAATACTTTTTCAAATATGGCTACTGGTGCATTGCTGTTTTCTTCATAATATGAATCTGGGAGGTCTTCATTCCCTGTCTATATCAGTCAATTCTTCATTTCACTGTCAGAGGAACTTTGGCTCATGTGACCAAGTTAAAGTCATCATCATCATCATCTATCCACACCACTCTTCTATTATAAAAGCATGAATTTTGTCATAATAGACCATCTTCAAAAGCCGGGCATGGTGGCGCACTCCTTTAATCCCAGCACTCGGGATGCTGAGGTAGGCGGAGCGTTGTGAGTTCGAGGCTGGCTTGGGCTACAATGTGAGCACAAGGCTGGCCTTAGCTACATAGTGTGATCCTGCCTCAAAAAACTGGGACTTGGGGTTTGGCTCAGCAGCTTAAGCGCCTGCCTGGTAGGCGTAAGGTTGTGAGTTCAATCCCCGGTGCCACAAAAAAAAAAAATAATAATAATAATAATAATCATAATAGATCATCTTCATCATCCAGGCATGAGTAATCTGATGATTCACTTTTGACCACCTCCAAAACTTGCAAATACAGTTTTTCATGTGCCATTATACCGATTTGGGCTACTTCTAGCAGAAAAATCAAAATAAACCTTTTTTTTTTTAACAAATCCTGGAGTGTCTATTGGACCTTCTGTGGTGCTCAGGTAAAATTACTCAAAACCAAGATACATGGAGCATAAGGTGGGAAAAAGCTCATTTTGGCGCTTTTGCTTATGTGTATACCTTGCCACTTTTCATAAACACATAGATTGCTTCCTGTGTTTCTCAGGGAATGATACTGAGGTACACAGCTGGCTACTATTACACTGAAGTCTGAATTTACAGTAGAAAATTAAGAGATGGGTCTGCTGAACCCAGTTTTATATACCTGAGGATTTAATATTTGTTTTATATAGCTGTGTGTGGTATATATTTTCTCTTCCTGTTGGATTGTTCCCTTCTTTTTTGTCTCTCTTGGATCAGTCTTAGTGTGAAACTCACCTTTTCTACAGGTAGAATAAGTACCCTTGTTTTTTTCCAGGTTCTTATCATATGGAATGTTTTTCATTCTTTGACTTTTAGTCTATGAATTTCTTTTTGGGTTAAATATTTTTCATGTATCCAGCTTATTTTTGGATCTTGTTTCTTGATCCACTTTGACAATGTTTCTTTTCATTGATGAATTTAAACCTTTGATATTGATGGTTATCATTGATATTCATTGACTTATCCTTGCGATATTATTTTCCTGTTGTTTTTCCCTTTCTTCCCCACTCTGTTTAGATACTTGCCTTGCCTATTGGGTTCATTCTCTTGAAGGTTATGGAATTGTAAT